>VDFB02059576.1:0-42814 GCA_007258455.2 Sequoia sempervirens | reverse complement strand
TTACAAACTTTTGAAACAACTTGGCTATAATGGAAAATGATTTGGTGTTAAAGAACAATGTATCTATGTCCCTATAGAATGTAGCACACAAGTAAAAACAAGAGATCTTGGTTATTGTTCTTCAAAAGAAATGAAAACATCAAAGAAACCTTCACTTAACATCAATGTCATCACATAAAAGACTCCTAGGAAAAATATACAACATGGTCATGGTATTGTTTCATATTCAAACACATGTTTTAGTGATGATTGGGGTTCATTAGATTTTACAACCTCCTTTTTGAGAGAGTACAAAATCTCACAATCTAAACCTAAAGAGTCTCAGTGTATGTATAACACCTTCTGTAAGCAAGAAAGATCTTTTTCACAAAAGAAAGGAATATCTTCTACTATTGATCAAGAGAGTACCCCGTCAAGGCTTCTCCAAGCCCGCATGATATCTCTCCCTCCAAAAATATGAAATAAATTCTACAAAAAAATCTCATTTTATACATATCATCGAGTGCATGGTCATTCAACCAATGAATGCCAGGAATTGAGTAACAAAATTCAACATCTTAAGAATTATGGTGCTCTTCCTTGTGTTGATGCATCTAATTCCCCTAAACAATAATGATTTTCATCCTATCATGTTGCTCATCATTATGTGGGATTGGTAGATTTATATATTATTCTTATTACCATTCATGGTTGTACAATCTTAAGTGCAACCATATTTTTCATGGTAACAACATGATAGTAGTTAGTGTGGTTATCCTTGTCTCTACGCTTGGGGGGAAAGGATAACTAGTTTTGGGAGGTGTGTATTATTTTTAAGGATCCCCTCTTCCCCTCTTTCTCCTTGAAATACCAACATAGCAAGTATGTTGGCATTTAAGGGGGGGCATATAGTCTCCCGCTCATTGTTTGCATGTTCCCTTCTTAGTGATGATAACATACATCTCTTAGGAAGTGATACATTTTTTGTTCAAAGTGTGACTTTCTTGATCTATGTGACGTGTCTTCTTTGTGGTGACATTTGGCTTGATGTTCTACAAGAGTGTGACCTTTATTGGCATATGATTTTCTCCTTGGTGGCAATGCTATGGCTAGCGTTCCCTAAGGTATGATCTTTTATTCCTCAACTAGTCCTCTCTTGATGGTAATGTCAAGTGTGATTGTTCCCTAAGGTGTGACCTTCCATGAATTAAGTAAAAACCCTTTGATTATCTTGATTATTTACCATTGTTTTGAACTTAAACTTTGTCATATATTCCACAAGTGTCTAGCATAATATGGCTTGCTAGCCTTGTGAAGCAATTTTATTCCATGAGTCTCTAGCATAATACAACTTGCTAGCCTTGTGAAGGATTGATCATTTTGTCTCACCTTATCAAATTTATTAGGGAGTATAACTTTTGGTATGGTTGAATTATGGGTACACATTTTTGTGATGACTTTTCCTATCCACCATCTTTTTATGGGTACACACCTTATAGACCTAGTGTGTGTTTCTCATTTTGTCTTGAGGGCTCACCTGGTGTATACCAAACTACACTAGCACTTGTGAGCATATTCCATGGCCTCTTAGGATAATACAAATTTCTTTCTAGTGGATCCACGTGTTGCATAAGTGATTTTACATCCTTGTGAGAGCATCATTCGATGGATGAAATTTGGTATTTGAGACAATTTAAGATTGAGGTATATTTACCTTATCGACTTGAATCCTTTTAGTACTAACATTGTGTTTTATTGTGTGTTTTCATGTGTCTTATTGGTGTTCACATTATGCTTACATCATGTTTTTTTTCATTTCACAATCGTCTATATGTTATGTTGTGTCACATGTGTTTTCATTGTGTATGCTTTGTGTAATCTAATATGTATGTTTGTGTATCTTGTCTTACTACATATCTTACATGCATGTGTGCCCTTTGTGCTTTGTTGGTTTTCCATGGGATCTTGGATTCTTGGGGCTTGATCATCCTCCTTGATATTTATCATCCTATCTCATTAACATTTGTGCACTTGAACCCCTCTTGACACATATTTCTCTACTTTAGTGTGATTTTTAGCATAAGTTAACACTCTCACTAAAGTTGAGGCTAAATGTAGTGTAGAAAATTATGTACCTTTACAATTTCATATGATGTTTGGGTCCCTTAAATTATTGGACTTAATTAAGCTTCTAATTTCCAAATTATGTATTCTAAAGCCTTATTTTTTTTGGTTTTCGAATTGAGAACCAAAATTTAGTTAATAAATTTAATATTTTAATCATCATGGAATATGAGTGTCCTGGACTTATAGGCCAGGAGCCATTCACCCATGGGTGAATGGGTCCCCTTTAAGTGCCAAGACCTATTTTTAAAATATGTTTTTGGCAGCATTTTAATGATTCGAATTCAATTTGCAATTATTGAATTTTAAAATCTAATTTTTGAGAAAATATATAAACACCTATAAATACATAGTATTTTTTATCATTTGAAAGCTAACAAGATAAAGGTGAAGATTCAAGAGAAAACATTATTGTCAAGAGCATCAAGAGCAGATTTATCAGTCATTTGTTGCAACAATCAAGATCCTAACCTTATGTTCAATTCTTTGTGTGTTCATTTCATATTGTGAAGGCTAATATGCATTGTTGATCCTAAAGAATTGAAGCATTTCAAGTATCCAAATAAATCAAGCAAAGAAAGATAAAGTTCCTTGGAGAGATTTGTTTGACTTCAGTCCTCCAAGGGAAGCCAAAGGAGGGTGATGATTTGTAGCAAGCATTGTTAATTCATCATTTCCTTCTCTTTTTCCATTATCTTTCAATCAAGGTTTAATTACCAAAATTGGGGTTTGATCAAGGAAAACCCACATATAAAGATTTTTTCTTCTTCTTTGTGTATGTGCATCTATTACAGGTTGAAGAAGAATCAAAGAGATCTTGAAGGATCAATTTTTCATTTTGCACAAGTTATCATCGTTGTTTTCAAGCCACAAAAAATAGGTTGTAGAATTTATTTCCAACTTTCTGATAGTGGGACATTTGTCAAACAAAAGATCATATCTTGTACTATAGGACCCAAAAAGTTGATCCAGACCCCTGTACAAAGACCCATTCTCCCATGAGTGAATGAGTCCTTGTAGACACATCAAAACCAATTTTTCGGAGTAGGTTTGTTATCCTCTGCACTTCCCAGATCTGTTGGTAAACTATTGTTTCTATTTGTTTGTTTTTGAAATCTTGCATTTTTAACATTAGAGCATATGCAATCATTAATTTAATCATTCCAAAATACTTCTAATCAATTCCAATCCCCCATTAGATGTAGATTGAGGTTTGATTCCAACTCACTTTCAGGTTTGAAAGTCAATATCTTACACCTTGTGATCAACATCTCAACAAAATTTATAAAAATATGGAAATGGCCCTAGGTTATGGAAACTAATATTAGAGTCACCACATTTTTATGTTTCACTATCAATCAAGTATTGATGAGGTAGTGGTGGCACTTGTCTAGTTCAAGTCAAGATGAACATATGCCATTATTACCTACCTAGGTAAGAATAATTAAACATAGTTTCAAAAAACATGATTTTTTTTTAATTTCTAGTAAAATTTATGTGTTATAGAATAGTGTCACTAAATAAAAAATTAATACAAAAAATAAAAATACAATTGATCATAAAAAATTATAGAAATAATTCTTTAGTTTTTTATAAAAATATAGCTTGAATCTACATAGAAAATGTCACAACTTATCAATTTGCATCATCCTTAAATTCTTAACTATTTATTCCCTATAATTGACACGAATTGAGAAATGTTAAAAAATATTAGTTTAGAGCATCCCAATTAGGCCAAAAAGTGGGAAACACTATTGTGATATCACCTAGCCCTAGTAAAGGTTACTTGAATCACACAACCGTATGATTTCTTTTGACTTTTATCTTTCTCTTTTTTTTCTTTTTTTTTTCATGTTTTTTTTCTTTTATTTTCATCCTTTTTCTTCTTTCTTCTTTATTCT
Source organism: Sequoia sempervirens (assembly GCA_007258455.2). Lineage (NCBI taxonomy): Eukaryota > Viridiplantae > Streptophyta > Pinopsida > Cupressales > Cupressaceae > Sequoia > Sequoia sempervirens. Next base: position 38,810 of record VDFB02059576.1, on the reverse strand, counting down.
AAAGCACATTTATAAATATATCTCAACTCACAAGCAATTAAGCTCTTTTGATTCTTGTAGAGCAGCTCCTTTTCCTGGATTGAAAGGTTCTAGAATTTGGGAACTATTTGTGGAAAGAAAAGATCATGACTAGGGCTACTAGGGTGGTTAATGAGATAAGACATATGTTGGATAAGGACTAGATAGGTATGGAATTTATTTGAGGTATTATTGAAATAATGGAAACTCATGTCCCATCATACAACCCTAGATTAATTTTTTTCCAAGGACTTGGGCTTGAGAGTATTGAGAAATAAGTAAAAGTCTCAATGCCTAGGGTGTTGATGGATATGGCTAAAACATGCCCTTCTGTCTCCACTCCTAAAGCCCCTCTCATCATCAAAGTGAGCAAGGTTCCTTTGGGATTTAGCTCCGCTACTCTTAATGATTTTGGTGGTAATCTTGAGGCTAGTGTTAGCTTGGGTGATGGAGCTCCTACTGGAAAGGGGGCTGGTGGGTCTGGTAGTCATGCTAGTTTTGATGGTGGTTCCACTAGTCCAGTCTCATTATTTGATCCTATTTTGAATGCATTTTTGTAAAACATGGGCTAGATGTAGAACCATTTAGCGAACCTTTCCCATGCCACCTCTTAGCCCATCTTTCAACCTTTCTTTCATCACTATCCTTTTCTCAATAGAAATTCTAAATACTCCTATCCCCTAGGGGATGGAGATTTTGAAGTTTGAGAAATATGGTGGTAAAGGAGATCTATAAACACAGGTTTTTGTATTCAATACCATGTGTACAAATTTATTCCACCATGATGCATTAATGGCTAAGTTGTTTCCCAAGTTACTTAAGGACACAACCCTTGAATGGTACTATTCCTTACCTGACAATTCCATATTCTCATTTGATCATCTCATGAATCAGTTTCTAGGATAGTTCTAGACAAACATCAGGCCAAAGATGTCCTTCTTGGATCTCGTCTAGTTTAAGAAGGGAGAACATAAAAAGATAACTGATTTCATAGCTCATTATCAAGCGTTATTTTCATATATTTCTTATCCTTTACCTGACTTGGATGTCTAAAATATTTTCATCAAGAACTTGATCTTAGTAGGAGAAATTTGCCTTGATGAAATATCTTTCTTTCATACATCTATGTGCCATATTCTAAGAGTATCAACAAATGGTTGCTTAGCTTATGGGGTCCTCCTCGCACTCCCATTTTGAGGGTAAGTCCATAGTGTCGATCTCTAGTAAAAATAAGACCATTACAAATGTGGTCTCTTCAACTGGCAACAAGGGCTTCAAATGCAATAGACACTTCACAAAACTATTTGAATCATATTCTTCCATTTTAAAGAAATTATTAAAAAGATAAAGTCTTAGCTATTTGAATCATATTCTTCCATTTTATTGATCTTGGACCTCTCACCGAGCCCTACCCTGACTGGTATGATGAGCACACATTTTTCCAATACCATTGAGTTCATAGACATGATATCAAAAGATGCATGTGTCTGCGCCATGAGATTCAGGATCACATCAATGATGGTACCATGCATCTCGACAGGAAGAAGCAAAATTCTAACAAGTCTATGGAAAAGGCTAATAGAAAATTACAAATTTACACTGATTTGTTTCCATCTCATTCTACAAACTTAGTTGTCGAACCTTCGGGTTCCATTGAGTTTTTTCCTTTAGAGTACATAAATATGGTTTCATTTACATGCATTCCTCCCACCCAACTTGCGAATGGGTCACCAGATGTAGCTTTCATATTGCAAGATCTACCTATGAATAAAGAGCCTTTCCCCTTGTACATTCCTGCTTGTATCAATGGTAAATATCATAAGTGGTGTCCTTGTTGACCCCATGAGTTGTGTGAATGTTATAATGGAGGAGACTCTACTGATAAAATTTCTACATAGGGGGAAATACGAGAAGTCGAAGACCACAATAGATACACATGACAAACTCTCAGTCCCTCCTATCGGTTCCATCACCCTCTTAGTCTTGGTAGGGCCCAGGCACATAAATACTTCTTTTGATATCATTCTTCCTTATTCCATCTACTTCCACTTCTCACCCTACTATGACACCTTTGGCTCCTACTCCCAAGCCTCACATAGGGAGCCTGACGGTGCACGCTTGGTGAAAATCCAAGTCTCAAGTGTTTGAACTTCCCATCTTGCTCATAGTGCCTAGGCTCATTGTCTATGGTAAGGGGAAGGGCCCTTGTAGAGTTGTACCTATGTCTTGGTCTCCATGACCTCCTCCCACTCCTGCCCCCTAGGAAATGAATGGGAAGAGGCCCACCACTATGGTACCTATGTCCGCTTCTCCACTTGCTGTCATTTTCACCCTTGTGCTTCCTACTCCTACTCTTGTCCAGGGAGCTAACCTTCCACCAACAACGGTCACGAAGGACACTCCTATGTTAGAATAGGAGCATCCTATCCCTTCTTAGGAAACAAATTCTAGTTCCTAGAGCCAATGAATCTAGCTTGTGTGCAAGCGTAAGCACTAGAGAAAGGATCTGACAGCTAAATAAGTCACCTTGTAGAAAGTAGAAAGGGAGCCACTAGCTCTTGCTTCGGCACCTACCGCTATGCCTCCCTCTTTTTCTCCTTATTCTTTAGTTCCACTCACCTTGGTTATGATTTTGTCTCCCCTGATGAATGCTGATGATCCTCACGTAAAAGGGTGTAGGTGTTCATCACTCCTTCAGTGGAGCTCCCTCTTTTGATGTCCCTCCTAGAAATCCCTCCATTTTTCTAGTGCGTGGACATGCCGGACACCACGGTGGTGTCCACTATGCTCTTGTCCTCTTACTCCTCACCTTATGCTTCTTCTATGGGGATTCCACATCATCCACTGAAGCATAGGTTGGATGATGACCTTGCTTCAAACAAAGGTCAGAAGAAGGGATCACCTTCTTCAGAAGGCAGTTTTGCTTTGGCTTGTGCCATCCTTGTGATAGATGCAACCTTGACGTCCCCTGAGTTTGTCACTATCCCTCTTGATGAGGTTCATGGTGGATCTTGGGTTCCTCCTTATTTTCCCACCTAGTTAAAACATGGCACTCCTGTTAAGTGCATTTTTAACTTAGTGGATGATGTCCCGACTTTGTCAACAATCTTTGTGAGATCAATGAATTTCACCTCATAAGAGCTTGGAGAAGAAGACCTCGAGGGGCCTTCTTACTTAGCCCTTGCCATAGGAGATTCAAAAGGTTCTCCCCTTGCTATCTTTCCCTTTTAGGCTCATCCACCCTCCCCATTAAATGATCTAGATTGGGAGAACTATGACCTCTTGGTTGATGAGGACTATGGGAGTACCTCTTCTTTACATGTAGATTAGATTTGTGTGTGTGTTGTGCTTCCACTGTGCTTGTTTCTATGTGTTCTTGGAAGAACCTTTTCACCCTTGCAGGTGCTTGGATACAAAAGTGAAATTGTTTTGTAAAATTCGTCTATATATTTCATCATTCTTCTATATGTTGTAAACTTGATTTTCGATAATTAGGGATGATGCAAAGCATTGGGGGCATTTAGGACTTCCTTCCATGTTGATCCAATTTTTCATTTTTATTTTGTCTTCATGTGCTCTTCTTTAGATCTAGGAACTTCGGGGATTAATGATCTTTCTCTCACATATATCATGGGTTACCTATAAGAACTAATATGACCCTGAACTCCCATACCCCCCTATCTCTTGATTTCTTTGTCTCTACTTTCCTGTTGTTTTCCTCGTCTTTGTTTTCCTTCCTTTTTGCTTGCTTTGTGATGTTGTGGTACTTATTTTTTGTCCCTCGCATGTGTGATAAAATTTTGATGTTTAAATCTCACTATGTCTCATGGGCCACAACATCACTTCTTTTTCTTTCTTTCCTTAGGATGCCACGTGCTCCTTTGATTCACATGCACCATCCTAAGGGGGGCTACTTCTTTGATTTTCAATAAGGTGAATTCGGTGGCCAATGAATCCATTACTAAATTTTTTTCATTTTTCAAAAATTGCATCATTTAACAAGGACCCTCTTAGTGAAACCTTTCTTTTTAAAATGAATTCATAGAAAAAAGAATAAAAAAATCACCTTCAAGAAAGACCATTCTTTTTATTGAATTCCCTAACGAAAGAGATCTTTCAAAATGATTCGTTGATGTCAGAATCATTTGTGAAAAATGTCATGATTTTCAAATAGAGTGTCCCTTTCTGTGGACCCCTTGCTATCTTGAAGGGTTCCTAAGGGACCCATTTGAAAACTCCTCCTTCAATTGCTTTCTCTGTGATATGTCTATCTACGTGACTTTTTTCTACCTAACATGTTTTGTTTGTAGCTTAACATGTTGCTTTTCAGGATTGAGCACCTACGAAGCCACTTTTACAATCAAGCTTGGAGGAACGAGCACCTCACCAAGCTTTCCTTGTAGGACCGAGCACCTTTAAGGGCCTTTGCATCAACCTCTTTAGGACCGTGCACCTGGGGAGTCCTTTCACATCAGGCTTCATAGGAAAGAGAACTTGCAGTGCCCCCTTTGTAGGATCGATAACTTGCAAAAAACTTTATCTTTGTAGGACTGAGCACCTGTAGAGCCTTTGTTCATCTTTTGCGAGACTGAGCACCCATGGAGCCAATTTTTTAGGATCGAGCACGTAGAGAATTTGTTCACTTTTCGTAGGATTGAGTACCTATAGAGCCATCTCTCTCTTTCACATGAAGGTTTCCCTACAAGACCAAGAGCCTGTAGAGCTACCTCCTACACGTTCGGGTGTACTAGATCAAAGATATGCTTCTTTGACCATTTAGGTATATTCTCTTTAACTTATTTCTACTTTAGCTCCCATTCACACCAACACACGTGCTCCTTAAAGTGGGGGAAAAACGTAATGGATCAAATTTGCACCCCTAGGAAAATTCCCATTTACATCACCCCTACCTTAAATTTTTTTTTGATGATGCAATTCCATGTATCTGCCACCTTTCTCCATCCACTTGGTAGCTTGTTTCTATGCCAGTGGAAGAATCTCTATCAAGGATGCACGTGCCACATGGACATCCATGCACCGCACTATCGTCTTGATAGGATTCCTGCTTCTAGAATTCATAGAGGCGTTATGTTTCTCCATTGGTGACAAAGTGTAACTTCTCTACCTCCCTTGACCATCGATAAACGAGTCTTTTTCCTCCCTTTGTAAGTTCAAATAGTCTATCATCTCATTCTTTCATTCCTTATTTCTTCCACTTCATTCTCTCACTCACTCTTAGCTCCATTCTCACACTCTCAAGCATCTACATCACTCTTTTGTGGCTAAAAGCTACTAGTTCTTGGTTCCTACACTCTATTCATTGTGAAAACATTATTGTTGGAGGAATTACAAGCTCTCTCCTTCCACCACTTGCCTTGAGTGCTCGTGAGTGTGAAGGTGATATTGTTCATTGTTATTTCTCTTTGCATGACTTTGTGTATTTGTGTAGCATACTTGTTGTTAGTGATTTTTCTTAGCACTATTTCCTTTCTATTCCTACATCATTTTCCATATGTTGTTTCTATTTGGCTATCCATGGAGGTGGAAACATCAAAGCAAGGGACTAACTAAGGTAGTCCTCTAAATACAACCCCGACATTTTCCTTGGTCATGTGTGTGTAGATGTTTTTGCATGGAGCTCGTTGGAGATTCAGTTTGTGGGTAGAAAGGTCTTCTTTTCTTACTTTCTCTTCGTCAATTATAGCTTAGTGTAGGCGTAGTATTCTTTTTGTTGTAGTTTAGTTATGCACTTTTCCAATATTCTGTCATATTGAAAAAAAATCTATTAGTTAGTCTAATAGTCATTTTTTGGGTGTTTTAGTCTATTTCTTAGACCCTCTATCCGTACGAATTCCAACACACATTTGAGATGCTAGCATGCCATGCTAGAGTCTGTAATTTGCATTGTCATCCTCAGACAATGAGCTATCTGGGCAATGGATTGAACCCTCAAAACTAGCTCATCTGGCCCTATGGAATATTTGGTTTAGCAGAAGGATAGCATCAACTAGATTGCTCTTCCTTTTTGACCTTAACATCCTAACCTTTCCAATTCGCTTAGTAAACTTGAGGTAGTTTAGGGAAGCTTGTTGCTTAGGACTCTCCCATGACCTAGAGTACCAGAGAAGTTAGTCCCTCTTCTCTACAATGTGTTAAATACAAAAAATCTCAACACTTCCAATCAATCCTTTTGATCATTGTCCCCTACTAGATAATACACTTACACTTTTAATAAGTAGTATAAACTAGAAATACTAACCTAATAACCATAATAAAGGTCTTTTAAGTCAAGACATACCCACCATTAATATCACCTTAGTTATGACTTAGTAACCACCCATTTGCATAATAATACATCCATATAGAAAAATGATATCCCATAACTGAGGAAAAAATAAAGAATAATTTGATATTCCAAAAAGATACTAAAAACCTAAAAGTGAACAAATGAAAAAATAAACTAAAATAACAACTAACCAACTAACAACAACATGGAGCAAGAAAAGAATTAACCAAAAACTAACCAACAATAAACAAACTTGGATAGGAAAATTAAAAGGATAGAAACAAACATGAATAGGGAAAAAGAACAACCTACGTTATGTACAAGGAAGACTCCACACCAATCTAGGATTTAAAATAATGTGTAAGAAACTGCCCATTGATAGGAAATGGGATGACTTCTCCAATTATGTTTGGAGAATGTAGTTATTATTACTCAACATATCTATAATTTTAAAGGATTATAATAATAATTTAGTAAAATTTTCACCCTTCCTTTCATGATATTTATCCCATTATAAGACCAAATCCAAAATCTAGAAGGATTTTACCTTAACTCTTTTATCAAACCAACTTTTAACTATTCCTTGATGCTTGGAAAAGTTTTCCATGGTTGCATCTCACTTTTTTTTGAATTTTTGTAAGTTGAATAACATGACCTTTATCTTGTCTTCTATTTCTAAATATTTTTTCATAAGTTACAAAGTGGGAATATGAAGGTTTAGGGGAAAGATATGATCTAGACCATAAACTAAATGATAAGGTGAAGTGCCTAGGGAAATATTGACTCTATTCCTATCGGCCCATAAAGTAAACTTATAAATAACCATGAAATTCCTTAGGATTCTTATCAAGTAATTTTTCAATAACCTCTAGCAAGTTCCTATTTGTAAACTCAACTACACCATTACCCTAGGGATAATAATTTGAATAAAATTTAAGAATTACCTTGCTATCATGTACACATTTAAAGAATTTAAGAGAAGTAAACGATAATTTTAATGTCACATATTAAAAAAAATGGCATTCCAAACCTAGTGTTGGTGTGTTCTTCAAGGAATTTAATTACTAATTATGTGTTACAGTTCTTACATGATTGAGATTTGGTCTATCTTGTGTATTAGTTCGTAGTAGTATCTATCTATAGTCTAATAATGACAACTTATTGATCATTCCAATGGAATCAAAGCCCCATTAGGTGAATATTTAAACCTATTTTTCTATATTTGAATACTTCAAATCAACTTATTTAAATTAGGAACTCATAAATTATATTTCTCTCATCACCTATTCCTTTTGTTAAGTTAGGATTGCAACACACGTATGTTTAGAAATGAAATAATAGATATAAAATAGCCTAGTGTAGTAAGGGTTTAGGGCATTGGAAATTAACTTTTAGATTTTAGTGAATATATCCTTGGATTTTGTGGTCCATTCCATATTAGAATCCTATTTGATTATTACATTTAGTAGCATAATGATCTAAGAAATGATTAACTTGAGAATGAAGATAATCTTCCCAAAGTATGACTTCAACTCTTTTTGTTGTTGGACAAGGGGATCTTAAGTATTTCCTAGAATCACTTTGGGACAATGGTAATAGAAAATTTAGATATAATATTGCCCACTAATTTCCCCTTGGTGACTCTAAAAATTTATTTCTTTAGGTTAACAAAAATTCCATGTTCTTTGCACTATTATAACACTTTTCTCAAATTAGCTATGTGATCACCCATTTTGTTTGAAAATATAGTTAAATCATCCATATAAACAATAATTTATTTTCTCATTATGTATTAAAAATATATGTCCATGGCTCATTGAAAGGTTTCCCTTACATTGAATTATCCAAAGGGCATTATTTTGTAGGTAAGCATTCCTTATTTAGCAATAAAGTTCATCTTTAGCTGATCTTCATAATCAACCATTACCTTATTATAGCATGAGTAACCATCCAAAAGGACATCATATGGGACCCATTCAAAATTTATAGTACTCCATATAGTGATAGTAATGGATAATCATCTTTCCTACAAGCCCTATTCAAATTTTACAAATTAACACAGTCTAATTTTTTTCTTCTTCTTATAGATTAGGACAAGAATAGTGGCCCAATTTGAATATCTTACTAGAAAAATTATCCATGTTAACACAAATTTTTGGACCTCCTTGAAGATTAGGGGTTCTAAGAATGCATTAAAAGGTTTTTTCTTCTATTTAATAGGCTTGGCCCTAGGATTCAAAGAAACTGTATGAGTAATAATGGAGATATTACATGTTTTAGGTCATTATAACTCCATGCCACAACCTCATGATAATCCTTTAGGTCTTGGATGATACCAAAATTTTCTTCTACAGTGCATGCCTTACCAAGGAATGTACTCTTAACCTCTTTTTCGTCTCCCATATCATAGGGAAAATAATCACCTATTGAAATGCAATCTTCTTTGAAATGATGATCTATTTTGAACCAAACAATATTTCCATCTAAATTATTCCTTTCACTATCATATTGGGTTTTAGATTTGAATTTATCCCTTCTTGATTTGATTCTATCTCATCTCTTTTTGATTCATCAATAATATGAGCTTCAAAATACTAGAGTTGATAATGAAAATTGTGATGTGTTTATCATCTTCAAAGACCTAAAATTTGTGTACATTATTTGGTACTAAAGGAATAGTGGTCAAATCAACTATTTTTTTAAAATTATTATGTGAAGTTGTTTCCAAAGTTTTGGATGTTGTAGCTAAGGCATCAATGCTAGATTTTTATTTTGAGGAATTAGATTGATATTTAAAACATCAAAGTCCTCAATCAGATTCTAGACCTAATTGTTAGAAGCTACCAATATTGTTTTCATTACAAGAATACTAAACCTTCACTTGGTTAATTACAAGTTTAGAATCCCCAAACACTTGCAATTGGTTAACTTTATTTTTAGTTGCTAGAAGGAGACTATGTGATGCAGGAGCATCCAGTGGTGTAAGGGCAATCCCGCATCACCCAAAAAAAGAGTCTCATTTCATGTTGGTAGTTTCTTAGATGTTTTTTCATTTCTGGATATCCTTTTCATCATAATGTAATTCCCAACTTACGGTTTTTTTTTTCTATTTCTAGGTTGAAAGATATTGCAGTTTGTCTCCAAGAATTGCACTTGAAAACCTTCCAAATCAGATTTAAGGCACTAAATGGTCTCGAATCGGCCCCAAAACTTTCCGAAATTGGCGTAGTGGAATTCAAGCACATTCCTGACTCTGAGACCTTTCCAACGGTTCAAATGGTTTGAAAAACGGAGTCCTGGATCAAAAGTTATGGCTCTCGGAAGTTGGCGCACTTTCTAGAAGATACTAATTTACAAATGTACTCTGAAATTTGAATATGAAGTTGTAACTTCCAGCGCTAGGCCACCAAAAAGTCAAATTTGAATGTTGTTTTGGCTCCAAACTAATAAGGAGCTCTATTTATGTGCGGGTTTCTGATTTTTGTGTAGTTTTTGGGGGAAACAAGTTCACACACTGTGAAAGGGATTATTCTATGATTTTCTGTAACTTGCATCTATTGTAGAACTTGAGGATTTGAGATCCTCTATAGGTAAGAAGTTCCATTTTCTGAATAATAAAATTATTCTCTTGTTTTTTGAGTTATTTTTTGTGTCTCGGATTGCACCCTCGTCACTATGAATAAGGGCTTTGCATTTTATCAAATTATTAGTTTAGGTCAACTAAATTCAAAATGCAACCAAGAAAGAATTTCCTTGGGAGTGGGTCAATTCCACTCTAGCACCATGTTTGTTGGTTCTCCAACTTGTATCTCAATGAATTTTAAAGATTTTCCATATCCTATACTTAAAGAAATTGAAATATCAGCCAACAAATAGGAGACAAATTTTACAATTGTTCTCCTTTGCACTTTAGGCTTTGAAAAACCTATGTGGGTTCCCCTTTTATGACACCAAATACAATTAAAGATCATATTTATAAAATGGTGTCTAGTAGATGTGAAACTTCATACAAATTAACAAGGATTAGTTACTTAATTCTTGAGATCGATTATATCCTTGTATTCCATTAAATCCAAGTTTGAAGAAGGTGAATAGTCATAATTAAATTAAGATTGGCTTAAGATTTATTATTTTGAAATAAATTTTAAGGTTGATGGAATGCATAAAGATATAATGGTGCCTATTTAGAGTTATAGAGTTACAGTGCCATACATCCTCAATTCACAACATCTAAACATATTATGATGGTCATTTGAACGTTCTATTACTTTATAATGTGACCTATGAAGATTACAATATGATCCTTCTTAATGGCCCTTTTGTGATAAAAAAATCCTCATTATTTTCATGAAAGGATTTACACCATTCCTTGAATAGAAAGACAACAAATAAAATAACTCAGTGCAAGAAATTTGCATGAAGAACTCTATAATATTTGATTATATTACTCAAAGGAAATGTTACATCATTGAATGAAAATTATTACACATTGAAACATGTATTCATATAAGCTTCAATCATAATATAGAAATGCTATTATAATTAAGATTCATACATACAAAATATACTATTTCCCATAATAAACCAAATTGACTTACATCCTACCCAAAATATAATTTCTCAAAACTCCTTAATGAGTTACAATTCCCCTTATAAAGGTAAAATATGTATGCCTGCTAACAAATTTCGTTTGGTACTTTTTACATTTGACAACCTTTATTGTGATGAAAAAGTGGGTGTAACAATCCGCAATTGTTGGGAACCCCTTCAACAACTTGATCTAATATTTTTTTTATGTTGTTGTAGTCAAAATAAGTGACCCATCTCATATTGAAGACACATAGGAGAATCATGTAACATACAAATTACATGGAAAAAACATTTTTACCCATTATATTTTTCTAACCATAATGCATACATGTCTTTTGTAGGCCATTGATATGCCAAAATATTTTCAAATTTTACTTGTGTGGAGTACATATCTTACATCCAATAGTGCCCTAGTTTTCTTGATGAAACAATCAAGGCTTGAATCTAACTTGGGCAATGAAACAATCAAGGTCTGAATCAAACCTTGGAAACTTATCCAAGCTAGCATTACACAAAATTGAGTCCACTTCATCACTTGCAAATATTAATGCACATAAAGTAGGAAAAATATTACTGAAAATCACTTTCCAATTATATAATGCCTTTATTTCACTACTATCGTCTAAAATTTTTGGCATCAAAATATCCTCCAAAGCCTAAAAAAGTTAATTTCTCTTTCAATTGTATATCCAATTTGATTTAGAGGCAAATATATCACTTAACAACCCTATCAGCTCATATGTACATGAAATATCTATAGGGGTTGTAGTGTAGGAAAAAAATATCCCTTTTCCACACTTAATTTGGGAATAATTAATGATAGAATGAGCCTAATGTTGCCTTAATTTAGTGTTGTAATATATTTTATATATTCACATTAATTTTAAGGCCCATTTTAATTAAATGGACTTAATTGTGCCTTGTTTTTGATGTCGTAAGGTGTATCTTTACACTTTCACATTAATCTAGGGCTTTATTAATTAATTGAGCTTGTTTTGGCTTAATTGGCCTCTTTAATTCAAATCCAAGCCTAATTAAATGCAAATTTTGAGGGATAAAACCTGACATTCATAAATGCCATTTCACAACACTTAACTTTGGAAGATGTGTGTCCTAGGTAAGTGACCTAGGACCCACTTGCCATAGGGAAAATGGGTCCTCACTTATTTCTAGGACCCTATTTTTACATAAGGTTTAACATTGTCGAATGTCTGTCCTAGGAAAGTGACCTAGGACCCATTCGCCCTATGGAAAATGGGTCCTCACTTAGACCTAGGACCCCCCTTTTGAATATGTTTTTGATGGTATTTTAATAATTTCAAATCTACAATTCAATATTAGCTTGTGATATTTGAATTTTGAGAATTAATATTAAGATATGTATAAATGAGAGGTTATTTCACTTAGTTTCACCTAGCAATTTTCAAGTCTTTAAGCATTCTAGAAAATTTATGAGCAAGTGTGATCAAGGGCATTCAAGGGAAGATTTATAGAAGATTATTGCAGCAATCAAGATTCATTTTCATATAAAAGATGTATTGCATCATGCATATTGTTTGAGCTAATATGTTAATGTAGTTTTCAAGATCAATCAAGCATAAAAAAGGAATTTTCTCTAATCAAGTTTCATGATCAATATCTACATCCATTGAGACCACTTCATGCAAGTTTGTAGATTTTTACTCCAAGGTTTCAATTAAGGTTTGGTGAGTTGTTACACATTGTTGTTCAGTCATGATTCCTCGTAACAACCCAACTAGACTTAATTCAAAAATAAATACATATTGACATCATGAATATCAATTTAATGACACAAATTCCATAGCTAATTCCATTTAGCAACTTTATGTTATAAATCACAATAAATCTTAAGCAAATAAATATATTCAATTCCATATGTCAATAGTTACATACATGTTTGACTAGGCATTCAATGCCTCAAAGTCAATTCAGATTACATAGTTTTCTTACAAATACATCATTTGTTCCTTTACATTAATGGTACAATACATAATAGAATCCTGATATGATTCCTTCATGATAGCTCGCCTCCACTGGTGGAAGAGAATGTGATTGAGGTGATTTTCCACCCAACCATGAAGCAATGCTTCCCTAGATTTCTTCAATTAGTCGAAGAATACTAGACCCTGCACGAAACACTTAGCAAGAGATACAGTTTGCAAGGTGGAATCTATGTGTGTCTAACTACATGCATTTCTATCTATTTTGTTAGAATATGCAAGTTCCATGTTAGGTAAATCCAATATAACAGAGAAAGGGTAAATAAAATAGTCTATTCCGTATACATATATAAAAAATGACTGCAAAGCTTGGCCAAGCTCATGCTATATGAAATATAGCTTTGGTTAGATTTGGAAAAGAAAATCTACTCTCTCTGGCACCCATTCCCAGAAATAAAGCTTATCATATCAAGGGGTATCCCTCCCTTTAGACCATCCATTCGAAACATTCTATCATTCTATAGTCTACCAAGAATTCTTGTATCATTCCATTCAACAAAAAGAACCAACAATATTCATTCAAACTTGGTATATCTATTCATCTAATATCAAATGTATGTGAAACTCAATACTGTTCCGGATTTGATCCTAGCCTTAATTAAAAGGGTGAATGGGGCAGTCTACAACTGGGAGGATTGGCACACATCTCCAAGATCCTTGGGATGGTCATACGCCATCATTGGGTTTGATTTTTGACCCGTGTCACCTTCCTTCTACCCTGGGATTTTCATCATTTATGCTTTAATGGTCATTATTGTTTTGTATGCTTTGCATTTTCTCAGTGCCTTAGTTTCTTTCCTATCCCTCCCATGTTAGTTGAGGGCTAGGAAATCATTTCCTTAACATCCTTCCCTAGCCATTGCATCTATGCAACATGATGAATGTCCACCAAATACAATGGAGGATTTGGGTAATCATGGGAAAGACCTCCTTGGTACCCTTGATGCTAACCTTAAGAAACCTGCAGTGGAGGACATGCGCAACAAGCCACACACCTTCAAAGACATTGTTGTAGAAGAAACCAAAATGGTGATTTCGAAAGAAGCAAACTTCATCAATGTGGAGGATGGATCCATCTACGAGGAATTGCAACCCAGAGGAGAAGGTAAGCAACCCTCCATGTGCCTAAAAAAAATATTCTAATTCCTAACGATGACATGGTTGTTGCAATGAATAGTGAAGAACATAGATATAAAAATATTGATATCTTTTTGTCTTCTCTTGATGTTAATGAAACCCTGTCGAGGAATTTTTTTTATCAATGGTTGATCAATGTCTGGAATAAGACTCTAGGATCAGAAAACCTTCTATAGAATGATACATAAAGGGATTTTTAAATGTTGTTTCAAACCAAAGAAATGCAGAGAAATGTAGTCAAGAAAGAGTTCTAGGCTATCGGTAGTGCAATATTTAGGGCTATCCCATGGTCCATGAATCTTCTTTATGATGAGGTGGAAGCCATAGCCTACCTGTGATGGATTACTCTTAAAAATATCCCTCTCCTTCTATGGTTGTTCATCCCCTGCCTCGTCAACCAATTTGTAAGGGTTTTAAAAATAGAAGAGACTAGAGCCCCTCTCCCACATATGAATGCTAGGGTTCTTGTGTCCATTTCATCGGGTGTAGCTATTCCAAAGGAGGTTGAAGTGGAAAATGAAACTGCCATCATGGCCTTCAAAATAGAGCTTCTTGGAGGAATTAATGCTTGCTCCCTCTGTAAAAAGGAGGGACAAATAAGAAAGAATTGTTTGATCCCGAGAAACCAAGGGAAAGGAAAAAAATAAATGATGGGAAAGGGCTTGTTGTTAACCCTAATCCTTCGCACCCCCACATTAGCTGTCCATCATGATATTCAAAAAGGAAATGACTCATCCATTTCAATTGTGGTGATCGACAAGATGCCTAAAGCAACCCAAATTTGTGACGGTAATAGAGACAGGAGTTCCCCACCCACGATCGGAAATGAATTCAAAGAATCCAACCTTGTCCTCTCCCCTGAGGAAGAAACCCTGGTATTGGGAAAGGGTTGCCTCTTCATTGATAGAGATGATAAGGAATCACCCATGGAAACTGTGCTTGAATCTCCAACTAGATAACATAATCCAAGAGGTTGAGGTGGAGCTGCCCAAAGAAAATTTCCCAGTTAATCCTGGTAGGAAAAAAAATGCTCAAGAACTCATTATGGAAAGAATTAAGAATAGTATTGAAGACAATAAAAAAATTAAAAATTGAATTGGAGTTTTGTTAAAGGATGGAGGTGGGGTGGATATTAACACAGATTTGGAAAACTCTGTGTTGGTATGCACCCCCTCCTCTAGTATAAGCCAACCCAATAACTGTAATGCTAAGAATAAAGAAGATATCTAAAACAATATGCCAAACAAAATTGTTAACTCCAAGGAACTTGTTCTTGCTAGAGCAACTTGCACTATAAATATCAAGCCTAGTAATAAAGATTGCCTCCTGACCTTAACCTAAGATTCTCAAGGGGAGGATGTTAACCTATAGTTCACCCTCAAGGAAGATGATTTAAAATAGCTTAAAAAAATTATTAATAACTATGAAAACCCTCTAGGAGGTAAGGGAGAGCTAGGTGAACAAAAATATGACATAGGGGTAAAAGCTCAAGAAGGCATAGCTCCTAAATATGACACTAAAAAGGAATCCTGTGTCAAGGAAATGCTAGGACAAAAGAGAAGGGGAAGGAGGAGAAAGATAAAAGAAGAATCTATCCCATATCTTCAAGGAAATACCTAAAAGATAAAACTCCCTAAATGATTTGAAGGCTTTAGGAGTATAAAGGAGGAAACCCAAGATATGGATGTAGATGACTCTTAGCTAGATTTCTTAGAATGTCAGGGGGTTGGAGTCCTTAGATAGTAAATACAGTTAGAAGGCTTCTAATGCAAGAAAAACATAAAGAATTTGTGATGCTATAGGAAGTTAAAGCTGTGGGATTCACACTACAAACTAGCCTTGGATTTATTTGGAAGGACTCAAGCAGTTACACTTCCAACCATGAGAAAGGTAAAGGAGGAATTTCCCTGCTAGCTGCTAATAAGTGGAGCAAATGGGTGAAGGAACACAATTCATCCTCATGTAATAGGGATGTTTGGATTCACATATTGAGAAGGATGACCGAAATTTTGGAGTATGTGCCATCTATGCTCCTAATGAATACAAAGCAAGATGTGAACTTTGGGAATGGCTTAGTAAGCTCCCTAAGATGCCTTAGATAATAGGGGGACTTTAACATGGTAGAAAGTGCATAAGATAAAATTGGGGGAGTGGATATGGAGTGGAAAGGAAATGAAAGATACTTCTGGTATAAAATGAAGAACTTCCTCAAAAATTTTGATCCCCTAGAAGGTTCCAAAAAAGAAAACAAGTCCATTTGGTACACCTGGTGCAATGCACAACAGGGCAGCAAAAGAATATACTACAGACTTGATAGATTTTATGCTAGTAGAGATAACTTTATCTTTGAGAAGATTGAAGGGGTTGACAACATAGTCAAAGTGAAACCCTGGACATTTTCTGATCATCACTCAATTATGGTACAAATCTATATAAACAAGGAGGGTGAAAGACCTCGAAAAAAGGGAACCAAATTTATCCTCAACTTGAGCCTACTGAATTTCAGGGATAATATCAATGCTATCTTCACTCTAAGAGAGATAAAAAAGGGAATACATGTCAACTTAAGTCCCATAGATAGATGGAATCTAGATGTAAAAAGTTGGCAAAGAATTATCCAAACAATTGGAGAACATAGGGCCAAAGAAAATAAGAAAGCTGAGAATCATCTCTAAATTGCCCTGCTCAAGACTGAGGGAAAGTTGTAGAATGCCTTGGAGGATATATAAACTAATAAATAAATAATATACATCAAGGGGAAATAAAGAAAATATAGAACCATAAAGACCAAGGCTTAAAAAGGAAAGCAAAGATGAACTGGCTAACTCAGGGTGATAGGGGCTCAAAATTCTTCTTCAAGTTCCTCAAAACCAAGGAGGCCAAGGAGACCTTCTGTTTGACCACTTTCTCGTATCTCCTGCACCTGGTCCAATGTTTTTAAGAGCCTATGGAGAGCATGGGAATTAAGAAAATAAGCTTTTTTGAATCAGTTCCGTGTGGGTAAGGACCTAGACAACATCCTCCCCTTTAGATCCTTTTGGTGGAATACCTTTCACATCAAAAAACCCCATCCTCTGCTTCAGAGATGCTCTGCTAAAGAATGGAATAAAAAGGTATTTCCAACTTCAAAAACATATCATGTAATGGCTAGCTGTTGAGCTGGGAAGAGATCTCTATCAAGTTTGATATACCTGCTACACAAAAAAGAATGTTTGAAAGATTAAAACAAATGAAAGATAAAATTTAGAACCATAACAAAGAAACTCAATACAATAACTAGGACTTTGAATGGCTTAGTAACAAAAACTTAACTAAAGTAAAAGCCAAAGAAATTTACAAGCTTGTGGTGCCTCCCCCAAATCTTGTAGATACTCTTAATAACTATTGGAACTTTAATCTTAATCAAAATGATTGGAACATGGTCTTCTTGGAGATTTGGTACAATGTCTTGGAACCCAATAAATTGGGTTTTAAATGGATGTTCATCCTCCAAATACTACCTAATTTTGATCCTAAAAGCAACACCAACACATGCGAAATCTATAAGAAAACTGAAATATTCTCTCATTTGTTCGTTGATTGTTTCTTTGCTAAAGAGGTTTGGAACCTATTTCTAATTGATGTTGTAGTACATGGTGAGGCAAAAGAAAAGAGGAAAAAATAAATTATTCTTGGAAGAGTAACATAATTAGGAAAAGGAAATAATATGTATTGGTTATTGCTAACAACTAAAATCTTGTGGTTTCTGTGAAATGCTAGGAATTATTAAAAATACCAGGGCATTAGGAGGGCGCTTATTGAATCTAATAGAAGAATCACTATGTTCAATGTCTTCATGCATGTATCCCTAACAATGGAGGTCACCAAATCCAAATACCAAAGACTTATGGAGAAGGGGAAAGCAGAAGTCACCAAGGAAGAGGTGATATATGCAAATCAACGGCTGTTTGTGAACCCAAATTTGAAGAAGTTCCTTGGAAAAGAACCCTTAGATAGCAGAAATGTACAAAAGACAAGAGCCAAAGAAAAAGTGGACTGAATGACGGTGGCTCAAGCTACAATTTTGGTTTACTAACAATAATCAAATAGAACTGACAAGAGGACAATATCAATAAAAACCTGTAAACCAATTTTGTAAAATGAAAATTCTCTAAAGCTAAAAGTTTGTAGCCTTATGAGGCTGCCTTTGAATAGGGGTCCTATGACCCAGTTTTGAATTTGTTTATAATGTAACTCTTATGATAATGAATACAAAAAATATTGTCCTAGATTTATAGTTTGTAAATTCTAGATTTACAGTTTGATTCCATTTACACAACATTTATGACTTGCTCAATAAGTAAAGTAAATCAAGATGAATCAAAAGGTATACCGCATGTATGTGATCATGCATAAAGGAATATTTATGCATGATCACATATATTCTTGAAAATGAATAATTTAAGAATATTCATATACATTCTGAAATTTAAATGAAAAATCCCTTTTACACAAGTATACTTTCATATTCAAAGAAGAAATATTACATCATTTCATTCAGATGGTTTATTCATATAACATTATCATCTATTTCTAGTTTTAGATAGAATGTAATCATCCATTTTCACAGTCACAAATTTATATTCAAGCAGGTCGATGAATTTGAACAGAAAAACATCACCCATTAATAGAAAATAAGAGCATTTGTTCTGTTACAAAACTAAGTGTTTATACTTATTTTCCTTGCTCAAAGTATTCATTGAAATCAAATGTAGACCCTACCCATCGAACCATTTCTTCTAGAGGGTACAATATGCATGTTATCAACCCTTGATAACATGATATTGTATGCCTTTGGGGTTGTTCAACTTGGGTCGATATCTTTCAAGCCACGAGTTTTACCCATTCTGGTGTTTATCACCCCAAAATGCATGACTAAAATAAACAAACATAGTCAATACTTTCAATCATATTTAACAAAGTATTGAACAAAGATCAAATAAGAGACACTGCTCATGTGTTACTTTCATATATATGTATATATATGTTATTATATATATATTAAAAATAAACTCGACCATGTAATACAATAATGGTTACTAGTGTCGTGGCTTGAGAAGGCTGTCACGAATTCATCAGAGAGTTTTACCATCAAGCATTCATTGTTCTATCTCGCCACCACATTACAGTGGGTGGTGAAACCCATATAAAGGAGCAGTTGTTGTTTTGCTCGACCTCTATAATATGAGGTGATCTTTGCCACCCTAACCTTGTGTTAGGTGCAAAATGAAAATATAGTGTGAATCAATTTAAATGAAATGGGATACAGGTTAGCCCTTCGGCTAGTCGCCTATGACGATAAAAATATACAAGATGAACACATAGAAATACATCTAGATCGACTGATAGGCCAAGACCCAAAATGGATAAACTTCATGTGCATAAAATGATGCACTGTGGGTGTGAAACCCAACCCCAAACACAAGGTTGATCAACATTTAAAAGAGAATACAAAGCTTCAAAAGCTCGACCGTAATGGGATTCACAATAGATTGACATAGTCGATCTCTTAGCAAAAATCCAAATTCATACATGCACATTAAACACACATATTGGTTTAAAAAGAATAGGAGATCAATTTGATAACATATGACTAAAAAAATAGGTTCAAATTACCTCCAACGATTTTTTGCTTGATGATTTTTACTTTCTATAGAATCACTCTACTTTTTCCTTCCAACTTGTCAATTTTTCTCCTCTCCTTTTCTTTTTCCTTTTTTAATGGATTTTTCTTCCCATTCTCAATTTGAATTGTTCCCTACTATTTTGGGTGCCATATGGAAATTTAATTTTTGTAGCCTTCATTATGTTAGTTGGCCGCCACTCCTCCACATGAGGGAATCAACCTCTATTTGTATTTGGTGGGAGTTACATACATTTGAATTTCCCATAGTTTCTAAAATCATTCACATTTTTTTGTACGCATATTTATATATATCACATATATATCTATATATAAATATACATATATATTTATACAAATAATTTCACATGTTATCCTTGAGATTACATACATATATGAAATCACTTGTCTATTCAAATCACATTTCAAATTCATCCAAAAGAGTGAACATAGGATATCATTTTTTTTGTACAAGATAAATTGAATTTCCTATTCAATTTTGTTGAATATAATTTTTAAAACAGACAAAATGAGAGAAGAACGCACAACTTGTTCTTTCCATTATTTATAATTCTCAAATATAGTAAGAATGCAATTTTTCAACTTTTCAAACATATGCAGATGTCATATTCTATTGTGGTGTGTGATATTCTAGATTCCATCCTTGCTTACCATGGTCATCCGGCTAAGTGTGCTACCTCAATCAAGTTCTCATCATTCAACCTATATCCTACACACATATTCTTACACTTGTCCACTTATCAGTAACCTTCAACCGATAATCTCATAAAATAATTTCTTAAATTAGGAAATTGCATATTATTCATTTTCGATTTTCATCATTGCATTTTACGAAATCCCATAAATAAAATGCCAAATTTTATTTTTCCAAATATTTCAATTTCCTCTAATTTTAAAATGCAGAAATGAAATCAAGATATGACATTCCTTCATGATTTCATTCATTTCAAGGTTTAATTACCAAAAAAAGGTTTGTCCAAGGCAAACCCCTATTCCCTAACAAACAACATTTTTCTCTCTTTGATGTGTGATTACATGTTTTAGGTTGAAGATCAATTGGAGAGAAAAATTGAAGAAAGTCGCAAGAAAAGTTGTAAAATCATAGAAATTGATCTACAGGTTTTATTTCTGGCTATCTGACAGTGAACAACTAGAATCAAGGAGTGCAAACATAGAATAACAAAACCCAAAAACTGATTTTCAGGAGCCCTAGCCAGGACCCATTCACCATAGGGTGAATGAGTCCTCAGTGAGGTCTAAAAAAGCAACTTTGGTGACAAGTACACAACATTTTACCCTTTCAAGGTGTCCCTTTTGATTACTATTTTTGTTAGATTTAATTACTGTTCCTCATTTTCATATTATAGCTTGCATTTTGAATGATATTAGGAGAAATGGGGTGAACCATCATTAGTTTTCATTTTCATCCCATCACCCGTATTTTTCTTCATTTTAGGGGCATTTGGATCAAATTTCGCATGACTGAACATACCTCCTATTAGTAGTACTCATAGAATCCATGTACTCAGAATATCTCTTAACATAATATATCTTAAATTTATTTTATCTTGTACATGGCTATTATATGATTTTCTCAAATTATTGTAATTAGCTTATGAAAAATGCAAGATAACCTATGACACAAAAGATTATTGACTAGATCAACAAGATTTTTCCTTCCTTCCTTTTCCCTCCCTTTCTCTACTTAAATTTCTCTTTCAAATCTGTAATCCTTAATGTGAAAGTATCCCTATCTTGTTGGGATGTATCTCTTAAACTAGCTTGAGGAGTTATAAATTCTAATGTTATGCTTTAAAGAGGGGGAATAAATTATTTCACTTTGTTATACTCCTACATCAACTTGATGTGATCTTTTTATAGCTTCTAAAAATTATTTTGCAACTTCTTGGTTGTTTCTTCACTAAACAAGGTTGTGATTACTACCAAAGATGCAACCTGAGGGGTTGTGGTATCACTTAATCTTTTAATAATTAAGTTCCCTATGATCTCATTGACATCCCTTGCCACCCGAGGCTTTTCCTATTTTCAGGGGCTATTACCCAAATATCTAAGACCTCAAATTTTGTATCATTCCCTAAACCAAAGTATAATTCTTTTGCTTGGTCTTTATAGGATAGTACATCTTCATCAACATCTTGTCTCTTGATTTCTTCTAAGGAAATTTTTAATGCTATGTCCCATCCAAGAAGTATTATCAACCAATCTCATTCACCAACATTCTTCCCTCCTCAAGAGTAATGTTATTGAGATCAAAGTCAACTCCTTGCATAAATTTCTTTGTTACTTCTTTCATCTCTTATTCTGCTATTTTTCCCTTTTCCTTATTCAACTTTAGCATGAAAATTCATATTTTATTTTTAATCAAGAGGCCTTTGAATTCCTTGGACCTTACAAAGTCATCATCAAGCAAAGAATTCCGTTCATGCTAAGGTCCTCACATCATTTATATTTTCACATCCCTCCCCAAGGCCTATCAACATTCTCTTTGGGGGATCACCATTTATCTACATCCTTCGAGGGGAGGAAATAGCCTATTACACTTCTTCTATGTGAGTTATGTTTTCACTAATTTCCTCTATAATAGAATAATCAACCAATGGTTGTTCAATAACTTTTGTTTCCTTGTCCTAGCTTGAGGGAAAGCAAACTCTACACTTCCATTCATTACCATTAGTGGTCACCAAACTAGTTGATCTGCCTCTTGTTCTTGTTGAAGCACTCCTCCAATTTTCCTTGTAGCTATTGTAGGTGGTTTAAAACCAAGGTTAGTGACATTATCCAAAAAAAATTGTATCCTAATGATAGTATCACTAGTTTCCATGAATGCCCCATGTAACTGGTATCTTGTTGTTTTCTTTTCTCTCATAAGGATACTTAACCATTTTATCTTCTTATATTGTACCTATACATTAGAAGTAAAACTTATAATTAAATCATTTGGCTCATTGTACTCATGGTAGAATGTGGATTTCCCTACCCCTCTTCTAACCTAATCAATGAAATTCTCAAGATAAAATTTCTCTTTTTCTCAACTTTCATTATGTAGGCTTGTAACTTTGGTGCTAGCAACTCCAATCCCTCCTTGGAAGTGATAGTGAAATATGAAAAATCAATTATGCGTGGGAAAAGAGAGCCTTTTCTTATGTTCTCTCAAATGGATCTTAACAAATTCATTCAATTGCCACATAATCTCCAAAACTATAATTTTATTTGAGGCATAGTTTGGCAAAGTGTGAGGCTCTACACTTGAACCAAATATACTAATAACTGTAGTGGTTGAATGCAGGAACTAATCACCCCAATTACGTTTAAAACTCTTCTCTAGTAGCCTATCATTTGGCCTCAAAAATTTCATAACATTATCAAATAATTTATTTCTTTGATGACACAAAAATATCAGTATTACTTATACAAAGTGTTCTTCAAATATAATCTAATCTAATGTTCTACAGTGCATATCCAAAATGTGGATTTTGCCTTGAATTGGCATTAGATTTTACTTAGGATTCTACAATTACAATTGTAATGCCTTGCTCAAAACCTTCTTTCCATAATATAACAAAATATTGCATAACACTGAATAACACTTAAAGTATAGGACCCTATCATCAGTTTTGAAGGATACTAGTTCCTTTTGAATTCCTCCAACTATATATGATGCATAATCAACTTCCATGTTCATATCTCTATGTTGGATATCAACAACTATCATCATTAAGTGAATTGGCATGTAATGCTTGAAATCAATTGTTAATACTTGGCATAGAGCATATTATGTCATGAAATAACCTTCAAAGATATCTACATTGAATGACTCTATCTTAACTCCAGAAAATTATGAGATCTTATTTCTAGGACCTCTGTTCCTATAATTTGGCAACCACCTAACTCTAGTTGAATTGGTCCATTCTATACTCCTTGTTCAACTCATCATAATTTATCTAAATGTTCGCAGTGAGGTTGAGGTTAAAAACCTCACATATTAGCTCTTTATTCAATGTCATCAAAGGATCACCTTAAAAATTATACAAGGTTCTTGGTTGTGCATCATACTTTCTACAAATAGCTCTACATATATTTGGAAAACTAGATCACAATTCTAGATGTTTGATATGGGTCAATCTACAATACTATGCCTGTGCCAATATTTGAATATTTCCCATCTTTGGATAGGAATTATGGTGTCTCTGACAGACTTAACTCTATCATAGATTCTATCTGAGATAATATTGGTACCTTGGACATGCCTTTCTCATTTGGAAGTGCTAGAATGTTGCGTTCCTAAACGCTGCTCAATCCCTCATTTTATCTTATCGCTTTGAGATGTTCCTTGACCTAGTTTATCTTAATTACTAATTTTTTTTTAATATATAGATATTTCTCTATATAAAACAATGAAAACCCTAAAAATTGAAAAATTCACTAAGAAACAAACATACCCATTTCACAAAACTAAGAAACCCTAATTTTGAATTTGTAACAAATAAATGTCACCATAGCCTCTCCTTGATTCACAATCCTTCTTCAAATATCTTGAGAATGATAATTCAAATCATTGCAAATCAAAACCCTCAAAGCAACAATAAAAAATCATCATTTCTAGTCATAAATTCTCATATGAGTGAAATTGTAGAGTCTCTGGCGAGTTCATAAATTTAAATGCGAGATATTAATCATGTTATGAAGTTGAAATCAATGGTTATCATCTTAGTGCATCAGCGCAAGCTTTCCCTAAGAGATAGTTTCGATCTTATGTTGTGGGAAGCTAGCGTGCTCCAATAAAAGGAAGACACATGTATCCATAGTGTTTAGCTTAACTCCATTCATTGACACTCTTTGATAAACCATGTTGTGAAGAGCCTATGTGTTGCAATAATAAGTTGAAATTTGTCATACAATGGCCCCACACGTTCTTATCATAAAAAAATGGACCAAAGGGAAATCAAGTGTTGCTAGGGCCCACAATAGTGCAAATCATAGCCTTACGCATGAAGATATTATGTATTGCAAAAAGTGAATGTGCTAGAATCAGTAATTGACAAATGGACAAAAGTGGGGACACTAATATGGATTTTATTCATAGGTGTAGAAATACATAATGCAAAACAAGGCGTTATTTGCAGCCGTTTGGCTGTCTTATATTGTACTCATTCTTTTGCTTGTATCGATATAAAAAAAAAGAAGGGTTTATTAAAAACAATGGAGCCTAAGACATAAAAGGACAATTTAAACAAAAAAATTTGTGGACTTAACAAATCATCGTTCAATTATAAAATTAGGGAATATAGATATGAGTTGAAGATTTAGGGTTTTATGACCTTGGATAAACCCTAAATAATTTTTTAGGGAAAACCCTAGAAAACTTGCATGGTATAACAATGTCCTTGGCTTGACTTGGAACCATCAAATCTCAAGGTCCAATGCTAATCATTTGATTGTTTCTTATTGAGTATTAGGAAAGCTGGGCTTCCTTTCTCAAACTCTATTTTTTAAAACTCTAAGAGAATATGAATTCATGGGTTGAAAATATCTTTTAAATATTTTCCTTCCTGATGGTTCAATTATATACTTCTTCTCATTTTTGTAGATGAGAGTTGAATGATGTATCATATACTTTTGTTGCATCAATATCAACAACCTTAATTCCTTTAAATAAATATTCATAATCAGGAAGATTTTTAGAGCCATACACTTGATATATAGTCAATAAGTAATCAAAGCAAGTCAATTTTCAATGAGGGGCATTATTGATACAACACCCATTAGTTAATAGAAAATCAACCATACAAATTCACATACCGAGACTAGACTTATATTGACTAAACTTCTTGATGAATTATTGAAAGATTTTGATAAATTCATGCTCTTCACCAAAAGAGACTCTTTATCAAATTATATTAAATCTTCAATGTTAGAAAAAATATTGGTAAGATCCAAACCTTCTAGATTTCGAAAAAAAATTGGCACCATCATTTCCTAAGCAATACATGTTTGAATAACAAAATTGCAAGTAGAATTTATTCCTCTGAATTCTCTTTTAATGGAGCATATATGCTCAAATTTATTTATGTATAGAAAGTTTTACTATATTCTATAATAAGGTGCTTCATTTTGGGTTCATGTTCAATCTCGATCTTGTTGGGTAGAGCCCTCCAAGGAAGCCACATGTATAAAAATTTAATGGACATGTATCCATTCAATATCTTGGACACATCCCTATCAATCAACATACATAATCATTAGGAATATCAACCACTTGAATATCTATAAATTGTTGTAAATGGAGGTTGGAAGCCAACTACATACATGAATATGATTAAGTTCCCTAATTGAGTTGAACTTTATCTTATCTAGTTGAGTCATCTTTTTACTTGACATAGCCAAAGTCAAGTTGGCATATTGCAAATTAACAAAGGCATATATTTGTTGAAGCTCCAAAATCAACCAAACAATTATGTTCTTACCAAATATCTCGAGAGTGAGCAAGAATTAAGGGGACTCAATTTTTTCCTTATAGATAATGTAACATGCCAACCCTTCAATGTAGTAATTTTTTTTAAATTTACACCTTGCGAGTAAAAAAATTAGGTAACAAGTTATTGCAATAAAATTTTTCTTTCTTTTATTGATAATATACGAACAAGATGTCATATCATATTACAATAAAGATTCCATTTCATTACAATAACTTCACAAGTTACAATAATACAAGAATACATACATTTACATACATAGCACTAATGAGCTTTAAAACAAATAGCTGTAAGATGGTCCTGAATCTTTCCTTTCAAATCTTGGTTCTTCTGTCACCTACTATGGAGGAGAAGCATCACTCAGGTCCTTTTTCGCCAACCACAGACTCATAATGCAGTCCCACACACATCTATCATTAGATAGATGGACCTTCCCTTCGACGAAGAGATTGGTAGATTAATCGATAACGACAACCAACTGAGCATAGTGTTGTGTCCTACATAACTAGAACTTGTAATCCCAAAATCTCTGTCTAGCATGTAATACTGGATCACGGTGAACTGACAGTGTTAGTCTCGAAAGTCACACAATCTAGAGTGGAGTCTCGAACGTTACACTACTTTGATGAAAGAGTTACATTCAATATTCCTATTGAGAGTCATCTATCACATACACTACTCAAGGCCAATTTGACTTAAGGCTATCTTAAGCTACACATAGGCATATCATTCAATGGATAGTCCTTCATCCAAGATAACCTATCACCATATAATCTACTTGGAATAAACCTACTTAACTAGTAATTACACAAACTAGGTATTTCCTTCAATGGATAGTCCATCATCCCAAAGATTACCTATATACTTGGAATAAACCTACTTACACACAAGTGCACAACTCCCTTCCATATTGGATTATCTATTCTAGAAGTAATACAAGCTTTCCTAGTTAAATAAATAACTTAGCTAAGTGTACCATATGTGCCTTTCGTGTTCAATCAAGCCTAGTATATAATACCTATGATAAAAACCCATCTCCTACCATGGAGTACTTAAAAACACAATATGAAAACAACATAAAAGCTTCAATTTCCTTTTTCAGAATAATCTAATTTCTATAATGCATATACTGGGAAAGGCATCTCAACCATGCATGTAAGACACATCATTCAAAAGTAAAATAACAAAGAAGAAGAGATCCCCATGCCTGTTATCGCTTATCCAAACAAATGGAAACAATGTAGCCTTTTCCACAACAACAAGCTTGATAAACAACTCTAAAGAATGACACTATAACTCTCCCTCACAAGTTGATAGCTTGCTCCTCTTAAAATGTAGCTTTCTCTCAAAATATAACCTCCTCACAACTATATGAACTTACTTCCTTTCACTCTCTCAATGTAAAGCAAAGAATGGTTGGAAAAATATAGAATTATGAATGGAAAAAGATAAATATCATATGGAAGAATGCGTCCCTTTGAAATGAAATGGTTCAGTTATTTATAGAGCAACCAAGCAACCTCAAAGCCTATAGTTTAGGCATGTAAAAGGAAAACAAGATCCATGCAAAGAAACACATGAAACTTAGCAATAAGGTGGTAATCAAATAAGCTCAAACTCAACAAAACCTCCTACAGATTGACTTGTTTCCTTGACAACAATCCAAAGAATAATTCAAAATGCACATGGAGAATTTGAATTATACTCCAAAAAATACATCGATAGAAAAATGCTTCAAGAGGTGGTGCCAAAGCCTCTATTCTTTTATCGTTGGCGTGGTTTCTGATAGAGAGAAACAATCAACAATAAATCTGTAACACTTTAGCACATATTGGTTGAACTTAAGGAATGAGTCAATTAAACATTTAAAGTTATTTGGACAAATTCAAAGTTGCTCTTTATCACAACATTGACCAAGTCAAGCTAATCGTAGACAACAATATCAAATTAAATGCAATGTCATAAACCACGTGTCATCTGAAAGATAATCGGTTTACAAGTAACAATCATTAGCTATTAAATCAACTTCATTTGACATAGTCAATAGTGACTACTATCGACCTCCATTCACAGTCTCTATCGACTATAACAACCCTCATATATCAGCTTCTATGTCATATTGAAACGTCTTTCTATAAGGTAGCGACCTACTTGTTTTGACTAAGTCTTTTATGACTAAGTAATACGTTTGGCTTTTAAAGTGAGGGTTAAGCACTTTACATATGCACTATATGATATTTTATATAATTCCCTCCTTATGTGGGTTGAAGAATTCCCTTCTAGGTTCGCTTTTATTAAGCTATACCTTCTTATATGGCTGCACCTTATCTAGCATTTAGTCCCACTTCAAACAATTCATTCTATAAAATGATATGTATTTACAAATATATAAGACAATCATTTAGAAATATATATATGCATAATACATATTACATATATAAATATATATATACACACCTCTATATAAGCATTACGATTACGTGTATATATACATATATATATGTATTCCCATATATATACACAAAATAAAATTAATAATGTTGGTACATATATATACTTTTGCATATATACGCAAGATAGTATTATTATATATCATCAAATATATTTATATATATATATATACATACATACTCCTCTATGCTTATGTATACTTACATATACATGTATTTATATATATAACTTATATATAAATATACGTTTGATTGCACCATCAAGCACATACACATGTATATATTCCTATCCTCGTCGATACACACATTTGTTAAGTATATATATATATATATTCACATATATGTAATTGATCCCTCAAGTGAGTATGTTTGTAAGTATTCCTGCTTACACATATGTGCATATGATTGTGCTCTCACATATGCATCAATGTATGTATATACTCATATACATGTATACTTTTGATGTAGATATGTATCGATAGAAGGCTCAAAGACACATATCATAATTTATATACATATGTCGTCATACCAGTTTAGACATCCCATTATATCCATTGTACGTGTACACCAACATATGCATATATATGCATGTATGCATATATCCAAACTCCCATTCAACCACACAAACAAACATAGTAGGATAAGGAAGGTCTCAAAAGCTCAAACAGATAAACATCACCCAATAATGCACTCCAAAGTAAACAAGACCTTTGCTAATGCAAATATTTCAAACTAGGGATGACTTACCTACTTCCCACTTCTATGTCTAGACTTAACTAACTACTCTAGTGTGTGTATGCTCAGATAGTTTATGTTACCAGTTACCCGACCAAGATCTTCTCCTGAGTGATACTTCCCCTCCGCCTGGAGGAATGAAAATTTACCTACAACCACTAACATATGCACACAACAGTCAATTGTTCAAAACATATGCAATATACATAAACATCTCCAAAGTTAGAATAATAAGTCAATAACCATCTATTCACATATATGCAGTATTTCCCCATGAAATAACATGTGATGCCCCTCCATTCTCACTTTGGATGTGCAAGTAGTCTGGCTAAGGAACTTGATGATGAAGGATGCAAGCTATGGGCATATTTGTGCTATGGAAGTTCTTTGGTTATTCTTAGGATTTTCACATGATTCTGACATATTATTATCATGATGATATGATATTATGATTTTGATCATGATTATATTTATTATCATGAAGAGGTACTGACTTGTGTTCAAGTGTTGCGGTTGTAGATGGAACATGAGCTTCTATTAGTATTTTTGTGAGTATGATGCATATTGTTATGTTATTATATTATGCAAAGATGTATTTGGATAGTTGAGTGATGTAGTAGTATGTTGTTAGGATAGGTGGAAAGGGTGGCATCATACCATTGGACGTATGGGGGACATATGGGAATGAGATACGATTACTAGAGTTCATTTCCTAGTACTTCAACTATTATGCACATGTGATCTAACTTGTATGTTTGAGTGAATAGGTGCCAGGCTACGTCTCCACCTGAATTAGTAGGTTTGAGTGTGCCTCTAATCCCAATGGTGGTTGAGGAGATAACATCTAGGCCCAAGATATACCCCAACCCTAGCCATTTTCCCTAATTAGGGACAATTGTTTTAGTGTGTGACCACCTTTCTGGGTTGTCATGGGACAATGCCTAATCTCCTATACCCTATGGTTGTAGTGTTGCACTTGTGTGAATGTTTTTGTTGGGTTATGTGATTGTGTGACTCCAATGTCTAGCTTTGAGTATGGATTTAGTTCAAATGGTACTAAGTCCTTTGGTAAGTCAAGTTAGTCACTATTGTGATCATTCTCATTATTTATATTTTGATGTGAATGTCTCCTTTTAGTAAGAAGTTATTTCGTGGTTTATGCTTGGTCTCTGATTATGACCTATTTAAGTGAAGTTAGCTTCTAGGTCAGTTGTGTTGTTGGTAACTATAGTTGTCATGTGGGTGTTAAAGTGTGATTTAATGTTATTATATATATGTATATATTGCTATGGTCATTCTTTGGTGTGAGTGAATATTGGTTATTAATATTATTATGATTATATGCGTATTATGTTTTATGAAAATAAGGTTATAAATATTAACATATTCTAATGTTATTTATTAAAGATTAATATGTTTATTAGTAAATATTTAAATATTAATATGTAAGCATATGTTATATTTGTGTTTTGATTTACTATTTTGGTGGAGTGGCTATTTTTAAGGAGGTTCTTTTATCTTTTATAATATTTTGAATTTATTTGGTGGGAAACCCTAAACAAATGAGTTAATTATGTGAGTTAATTTGATTATTTATTTTATTTTAATTATTTCATTAGTGGGATGAGGATAGGTGCTTTAATTTAATAATTTAATATTTTATTGTATGAGAGGATTTTATTTCCTTGTTTTATTTTGGAAAAGAAGAGTCTTTTGGGGAAAAAGAAAGAAAATTACTTTCTTTTTTGAATTTAATTTGTTTTATTTACGGGAAAAATTGGGAAATTGGACTTTTGCTTTGTTTGTGCATGAAATTTAGAGGATTTTGAAGATATTTTTTGGGTTTTTGAGAATGGAGAGAAAATGGAGAGATTTTACATGGTTTTGAAGTAAATTTTCAAAGGTTTTTGGGAAATTTGGAGTGGTTTTGAATCAAAATTTGGAGAGTGATTTGGAATTCAATTATGATTTCAGGGGAATGGATTTTCTACTAGATTGTGTGGAATCTTATTTTTGATCGTGCTTTGGATTAGAGATTCGGGTTTGGAAAGCTTCTTCAATTTTCAACTTCTTGCATTCAAATTTTTCATGTTTTGAGGTAGGTTTTGTACTTAATTTATAATTTTTGTTTTAGATTCATAGAGATCTATATGGATGTTATATAATATGTTATTTTAATATTTTTAATTATTTCTTTCAAGTTATGAAATGCTTTTATATGTTGGGTTTTCTCATTTTGATGTTTGACTGTAATTGAGTATGCCGAAAAGAGGGGTTTTAGGGAACCATTTGTTATTTCACATTTTGTAAATTTTTGAGTCCTTTTTAGTTAATTATGCTCATGCTGCTGAGTAGTTGAGGGTCAAATATGAAATGGATTTTTTATAGATTTAGATTTCGAGTTGATTTGACTGTTTTATGGCTAACAAACTTGACTATTGTCAAGAGGGAATTAGTTCAGTTTCGAAGGTTGTATAGGAGTATATAGCTCTATCCTTTGGTATGCATTGTTTTGTATCATATCTTGTGTTTGGTCTTTTGTTTTGTGTAAGGATCAATTGTACCAAGGATATGCATTGTTGGTCTTGATTATAAACTGTTGAGAAAGAGAAATTCAAAGTTGGTTATCATGTTATAAGATTGTGCAAATGATGTAATATGATTCATTGTATGTGTTGTGGCATAATGATCATCTTTTGGATTTCCTATCCCTTTGTGTTATGTGTTGGGCCTCTAGAAGCATCTAAAAGTCCTTGTGATTTTTGGTTGATTCTTGTTTTTAGGTAGTCTCCTTTGACTGTTTAATGTCAACCACTTGTTGTTTCTATTGCTTGCTTGTGTGTGGGGCTTAGTGTTGTCTCCTAGCATGGGGGGAGTGGTCCTCAGGGTTCCATGTGGTAGGGTGGTATTTTCCAGCCATCCAATAGGGTTTAGGTGGTACAGTTCATGTGCAACATGGAGTCTTTCCTTCCACTTCATTCCATAGCTGGTTTTATGGTGTAGATGATATTTCTAAGAAAATTGTGTCCATTATGTATCTTATATATATGTACATCTCAGATGAATGAATCTTGTACATTTTAGCATTCTTGTAAAGGAAAAGTAAATGAATTGATGTAATCTTGAATATATATATTTATTGTTGTTTATTATGTAATGAAAAGGTTAACATAGGAATGTTGTATTTATGATGCATATGAGCTTAATTTAGCAGTAGATGAGATCTATAGGTCCCTTAGCGGGGCATTACACCTGGTATCAAAGCCAATGTTACACTAAGATCTCTGGTTAATGTTGTTGCCCATGTCTCATTATAGTAACTTTCTCCATGCATGTGTTGTCGTATGTCTGATGTGTGGCTAGAAGGTCATAGGGAATGTTGTGTTAGATATCGTGTTTTAATCTAAATACCCAGTTGAGATGTTAGATAGAGGATTAGACACTTTGTGTATTCTCCTATTGGGTATGATTCCTTGGATGGTTGTAACTGTTGATTTTTCTTGTGTGACCTTGTTTAGTTGACAAGTTGGCATGTGGATTTCTTTTGTTTGACTAAATGTGCATTAGGATTTGATGTTATGTTGCGCAGCTAGGCTACTTATGTGGTCCTATGCAAGTGGGAATGTATGTTATGTGGTTTAAAAGGGAAGTCCCGGCCTGAGTATGTCATCTCTTCGTGTTTTTTTTTTTGTGGTTTGTAGGAGTGTCAACACCCATATGTTGTTCAATGCATTTTCATAATGTTAAGAATATATTGCATGTAAAAGGGTTGTTAGAACAAACTATAAAAAAGCATGTAGATAGTTTATAAATGAATTATTGTTGATCTTTTGTGATTGCAATAATGCATGCTGAGTGATGTAATGGAATCTTGATCATGTGTTTAGTTATGATTAGAAATGAAAAAAAAAACTTGCTTGATGGTGATAGTTGAGATTTGGGTAGAAAGTGTGACTTAATTTTCCTTTATATAGATGCTTTGTTTGGAAAGGTTGTTTTTGCAAGTTGCTTGCATCGAATTAAATTATCTTGTTTCCTCTTTCTCTTAACCCACATATAGTTAATAAAGAGAATTAGTCTTAAACCACATTATAATAGAAAATTATTTAGGCCTTAAACTTGTATGCTAAAACCTTGATTGTGAATCAAATAAATTATGTCTGAAATTACTTGAGTGATGGATCTTATGTTCTCCTAAAACTTCACTCCTTACTTCTGGTTTATGCATAAAAGGTAGATTATGAATGCGACTGAGTGTAGTTGCTGGGTATTTAATCTATGCATTTGGAAGTAAATTTACGTGATTAAGTTTTGCTTTACATGATGTGATATGTTTTTATTGGAAAGGGTTACTTTGGTGGAATAAATAAGATGCTAGTGCATAGAACTAGGTTTATATTTTGAGAGATTATGATGACTATATTGGTATTTGAACATCTTGTTTGCTATGTGTAGCTGAAACCTATGATGCAATGTCCTTGTCCTTTCTTACTATTGTATAAATAGAAAAGATTTATGCATTGGATGTCTTGCATGTTGAATTGTTATGAGGGGGTAACATGTGAAGTAATTAAGCTTAGGTATGGGATATGGATGTTTGAGTAGGCATAATCACCATGTAAAGATTCAATGTTACTTGTACTGGCTTGGGATAAAGTTTGAGAGAATGTGGGATTGTGTTTTGGGAAAAATTATGTGAATCCTTTTGTTATGTGAAAATTTGAATAACTTGTGATGAAGTAGGAGTTGTTTGTGTTTAGGAAAGAATTGCATGAAGTAGTAAGAGTTAAGTAGAGGATCATTATATTTCTTTTGTGAATATGGAACTTGTGTATAATTTTTTGAACTCTGGATGTATGAAAGTTGATGTGAAAGTATTGATGATTCTTGGGTGCATTTAGAAAATCCATAGTGCTTATGTAAAATTATTATTGTGTGGAAGAAAAGTTAGTTGGAATATGCTTATGTTATGAGGATAGAATGTTATATCAAATGAATAAAAGTGAATGAAAATTTGTTAAAAGGAGTTTTTAAGTGATCACAGTGATCATGAAACTGACATTTAGTATCATGTGACATATGGAAGAGAGTAGAGTGAAATAAAAACTAATAAAGGGTTATAAATAATATGTAATGATATGATTTTTGGAAGGGAATCACATTGGTTATGGAAATAAATGTACTCATGGTATGTGATCCTTGAGAAGTAATGGAATTAGGTATGTAATTGTACCCCCTTGTAAATGTGAGAAACTAGTAACTATGCATTGCTTGAGTGTTGTGAATACCCCATACTTGCTTTGTGTGCCCATGGGATGGTGATACTATGTACCCATCCATGGGGAATATGTTGTATTTGTTGGTGTGGGATTAAGCATACCATTATGTGTGCTTTTATGTTTGTTACTTGATTGAGGGCCAACCCATGTGTGGTTGAAATTTATATATATAAAAGTAGCCAAAAGATAGCTTCATAGATTATTTTCTTTTGGTTCTCTAGTCCCTCAATCCATGAAGGGGTAGTAGCAACCACAAAGTTCCTTGGGAAGAGTGTGCAATACACACATATTGTGATGTAGAGTGGTCTTAGCTCAACCAATCCCAAGGAAACACAATCACTAATTCCCCTTATGATGGATCACGGTACTTGATCCATACGTGGAAACCTAATCCCCACAGTTTTGAGTACAACAACATTGGTATTTCTTGGATGATAATCTACCATGTCTTCACGAAAGGTATGATATGTGACATGTGTCGCCACTTGGGGGATGGGGTCCAGGGTGAGAGGGACTTGCATGGATAACCCAAGTGGGACCATGTGCCCCATGTATATGTATATTTTGTGGTTCGACATGTGGAGGGAGGTTGCTACCCATGATGAGACAAATTTCATATCTACACATGTTCTGACATGATGCAATAGGTACGATGCCACACCCCACTGATGTTCTAACATAGTGATGGTGGTGATGTCATGTTGCTGATGGTAGCGATCTGGGCTCGAGGACACGATGCCACTTTCTTAGACATGTGAAGGTGCACTATGATATTGTATTATGATAGCCTACTTGTGTGATGAGTGTAATGGGGCCTCACACACTTGTAGATGGATGCTCATGTTTTCTTTCGGTAGTGTTTGGGTTGGTTATCATATGGGTATGTCCTAGCCATGTATACCTTTGGCTACGAAGAGTACCTGCATGTGCCTTCTCCACGAGGTATCACTATGCGAGGTGTGTTTTGCACGTGCCTACTTCCGTGGAGCCACAGACACACTGCCATGTGACATACGACTAGTACGTTCCTTCTCCAAATGGCATATGACCATGCCACACTGAGGTGCGATGCAGGATGGGGGCTGAGGTGCACATCCCATGAGGGTAGCCAAGGAGTGTGTGGGCCACTTGTCTAGTCCATGCCGCGTGATGACGTGATGCAGGGTGTAGCTGAGGAGTACACTCTAAGCCATGTGGATGGTGTGCTCACTCTGCACCACATGAGGGCTACTACTATAACCTGACGTTGTTCCCTCCTTCCTCGTTTGGTGGCTGGTATCTAGTCAGGCAGTGTTATACAATGCAATTTCAAAGATTGTGGACTTTCTTTATGGTTATTGATGATTTTATGTTGATTGTGAAGGCCGACACCTTGTTTATATTTGATTGTGATGGTTTAGCCATACCTTGTGATCTTATTTTCTCATAGCATTTGTGGTTACACTTGATTTAGTGTTGAAATTATGTGCATTTCTTTCTTTATTGTTGAAATTGATTTTTTATTTTCTCTTCTTTACGACTTTGGTGGCTAAACTAGTTTATCCTTATTTTTGATGTCAACCATGTGTCGTATTGTGATTCCTCTCCAAGGACGTATGAGGTGGACTTGGTGAGTGTATATGAGGAAGCAAACATAGGGAACCTTGAGGATGGGGGTATGTGAGGTTATTACATAGCTAGGACCCACTACCCACCTATGTGTGATGACTATCTCTTGGAGGCTAACCACCTTATACAACAAGAGATAGGTCATTGTGGTCTTGTTTGGATGGTCTTACCATGTGTGTGTGGCCTAACACCATCAAGCCACTGAGTGTGAGGTATGGCTTATGTGAGATGGATAATGGCTCTTGGATCATGCATTAGTATGTTGCTTACCAGTGTCCAGATGGATTCTTGTGTAGCCTTGTGATATGATTTCTGGTGATGTGAATTTGTGTGTATGTGAAGAATGTATGTTAAATCATGAATATAGTACTTATGAAATTATAAATTGTGTTTCCATGCTTCTAAAAAGGTGTAAAATTATGATCTTTTGTTGAATATGTTGAGATTTAGTGTTATAAAATGAATAAAGTGGACTGTCTTGTTTGTAGATGATGGATATGTAATGAAAAATGTGTGATTTGTGTGTATAATTATGTTGTGTTTTATGGAAGTGTAGCATTCTAATGTATTGATTGTTTAACAGTGTAGTGGAAGAGGAATTGTAATTTAAGGATAAAGAAAAGAAATGGTGATACATTTGAAATTGAATAATTTTATATATTTCTATTATGAGAAGTTCTGCTAGTTAGGATTAAAAGGGTATAATGTTTTCTTTGTCCTGAAAGAAGATGATGGGTGTTAGTGCTAATATGTAAGGATTTTGAGTGGTTTATGTACTATGGGATCATTTTTGAAATGGAAGTTCTGTTTGTGTTACTATTGTGACATTGAAAATTAGAAGGGTAGATTATGTTTGAAATGGAGTATATAAGTATGTATTCTTGTGAGATAAATTCTTTCTATAGGAAAAAAAAACTAGTGTATACTATTTTGATGTAACGAATTAGCTTTGATGTTGGTTAACAGAAATTTGCAGTACTAACGTGTTATGTTTCCACCCTAGTTTTGTGACTTCCAGGAGTAAGTCAAGTTTTAGGGGGAGGATGTAGTGCCCCTCCATTCTCACTTTGGATGTGCAAGTAGTCTGGCTAAGGAACCTGAATATGAAGGATGCAAGCTATGGGAATATTTGTGCTATGGAAGTGATTTGGTTATTCTTAGGATTTTCACATGATTCTGACATATTATTATCATGATGATATGATATTATGATTTTGATCATGATTATATTTATTATCATGAAGAGGTACTGACTTGTATTCAAGTGTTGTGGTTGCAGATGGAACATGAGCTTCTATTAGCCTTTTTTTGAGTATGATGCATATTGTTATGTTATTATATTATGTATAGATGTATTTGGATAGTTGGGTGATACAGTAGTATGTTGTTAGGATAGGTGGAAAGGGTAGCATCATACCATTGGACGTATGGGGGACATATGAGAATGAGATACAATTGCTAGAGTTTCTTTCCTAGTACTTCAACTATTGTGCACATGTGCTCTAACTTGTATGTTTGAGTGAACAGGTACCAGACTATGTCTCCACCTGAATTAGTAGGTCTGAGTGTGCCTCTAATCCCAATGGTGGTTGAGGAGATATCATCTAGGCCCAAGGTATACCCTAACCCTAGCCATTGTCCCCAATTAGGGACAATTGTTTCAGTGTGTGACCACCTTTCAGGGTTGTCATGGGACAATGCCGATCTCTTATACCCTATGGTTGGAGTGTTGCACTTGTGTGAATTTTTCTGTTGGGATATGTGATTGCGTGACTCAAATGTCTAGCTTTGAGTATGGATCCAGTTCAAATGGTGCTAAGTCCTTTGGTAAGTTAGGTTAGTCACTATTGTGATCATTCTTGTTATTTATGTTTTGATGTGAATGTCTCCTTTTAGTAAGAAGTTATTTTGTGGTTTATGCTTGGTCTCTGATTATGACCTATTTAAGTGAAGTTAGCTTCTAGGTCGGTTATGTTGTTGGTAACTATAGTTGTCATGTGGGTGTTAAGGTGTGATTTAATGCTATTATATATATGTATATATTGCTATGGTTATTCTTTGGTGTGAGTGAATATTGGTTATTAATATTATTATGATTATATGTGTATTATGTTTTATGAAAATAAGGTTATAAATATTAACATATTCTAATGTTATTTATTAAATATTAAAATGTTTATTAGTAAATATTTAAATATTAATATGTAAGCATATGTTATATTTGTGTTTTGATTTACTATTTTGGTAGAGTGACTATTTTTAAGGAGGTTCTTTTATCTTTTATAATATTTTGAATTTATTTGGTGGGAAACCCTAAACAAATGAGTTAATTATTGAGTTAATTTGATTATTTATTTTATTTTAATTATTTCATTAGTGGGATGAGGATAGGTGCTTTAATTTAATAATTTAATAATTTATTTTATGAGAGGATTTTATTTCTTTGTTTTATTTTGGAAAAGAAGAGTCTTTTGGGGAAAAAGAAAGAAAATTACTTTCTTTTTTGAAT
>VDFB02059574.1:0-34373 GCA_007258455.2 Sequoia sempervirens | reverse complement strand
TACGCGAAAATGCCCCTACTCACACTCGCACAAGATGTTCAATTTTTAAACCCAAATGAAGTGTTTTAAAGCAATAAAATGTATTTTGAGAGTATTTCTCTTGCACCCTAGATCGCACGAAGCGCAAGGGGAGAGGATACGCACTCAAAAGACAAAATAACACAATCAAGCACTTGTTCGTTTTAGCCTCAAAGCAATGATGACTTCATTTTAAGCACCAAAATCAAGTGTGAAGTTTGCCTTGTTCAATTTTAACCCAAAACGAAATCTAGTAAGTTTGTTCTAAGGTTCGTTTTAAGCCCTTTGCAATGAAAATGAAATTGTTCGTTTTAGCCCCAATTGAAAACTAATGTTCTAAAACGAAAAGGAAAACAATTTCGTGAAGTGTTGATCAAACACTTAAAGTGTTAAAGAACACATTGTGTTTTCAAAAAAACATTTCCCTCCTTTCGTGAAGTAGTATTGATCAAAAAAATCAAAGTGTTAAAAAACACAATGTGTTTTCAAACAAAAATCCTCCTCCTTGTTGACTTTTCGTTTTTTCTTGTACTTTGCCTTTGTTCACTTTTTTGGTACCTTTCACTTTTCCTTTTTGTTCGCTTTTGGTACCTTTCACCTTTCGCTTTTTCCTTGTACCTATCAAACAAAAAGATATTCAAGTAAGGATCAAAATATTAAGTTCATTATTGATTTCAAATGAAAGAACAACAAAAATAAAAATAAAAATAAAGACTCAATGATTTTAGACTAACAAAATGACAAATATTAATGCACTCCAATGAAAAAGTTATTTTCAAATGATAAAGACTCAATTTTAGACAAATAAGTCACCATCCTTTTATGATATTAAAGTCTCTTGGGTAAGATGCTTGGTCAAAAGTCAATGCAGACAAGCAATTTTTTATAGTAATTTAAATATGGACAAGCAAAGAAATAAAGAAAATCTGCATTTTAAGATACTTAAGATAGATTATATCAACTTCTCCCAACACTTTTGCAGCTGTCAATCATTTGGACTTCTTCTATGCTTCAATGTTTCACTAGTCAGCCCAAGATTTGAGCAGATATACCAGTCTTGAACGTATATTCATATGAAAACTAAGCTCCCAGACTTACTCTTTCCTAGTTTACAGCAGAGACCAACAAAGGAAGAAAACATTGGCTGAGGTTTTCCGCATTCAACAAGATAGCCTCTGCAAAGATTTTCCTTTGAAACTTTTAAATCAATGTATTACAGCTGCTCCCCTAATGTTAAAGGCTTTTAAACTAATTCATTTGGGCTGTGTAAGACCATCGCTTAGAAACAGAGAGCTTGGCAAGTACATGAAATGGCTTTAAAACTTTCAGCGCATTAGCTTTTGGTACTACGCAACAGCTGACTTACCTCTCCATATAAAGACAGTGCATGTTAAGTCATAAAGACAAGCAATCCAGTCCATTCCCTGCATGATTAAGTCAATTCCAATTTACCTTCTCCACCCACGTTTTCATTGAAAGGTAAAATTCAGTGATCGGTTTTCTTACAGTCATATTTAAGGGTCGATATCTGTCACATCAGATCATTTGGAAGTAAATTCCTAAACACTGGATATCTGGCACAAGATAAAAGGCAACCATTGTATGAGTGTGACCACTCTTTGTTTAAAAAGTATCCCTTCTTGTCGCGCAGATGTTCTCTGACAATGATATAAATGAAATGAACAAGAGTCAACAGGAAATATTTGTAAGTTTACTATCACTGCCTATGAAATAAATACAATGAGCTAAGATTGCAAAATACACGCTTTTGCTTTGGACGCTTGGTCTTGATTTACACGCCATTTAGTGGAGAGAGTTTTCGTTTTGGAGGATAAGCATTAAGAATGAATTTATTGCAAACGCGAGCAGCAGGTGTAAATTTGAAAACAACATCAAATATTAATGCAATAAGCAGGTGTGAGAGACTTCCACAAGCGACTTCACCAGTTCTGACTGTCAGTCATCATTACAAATCAATGTCCGCCAGAGGGAATGTTGGTGAGCTAATCAGCAGTGTACCCCTTAATTTTAATGCCAATAGCTTTTAGCAGGTTCCTCTAGGTGAATACTTCCTCACGCCGGTCGCCTCCCCACATAAAATTGTTATTCTTCATCCTATGAACTGCGTATTTTCCATTCAGCCAGTAGATGGATTTCAACCTGCAAAATGACCCAAGATATTGTGCACTCTGCATTACATAATTTGGTAAATGTTAAGCCTTGCAAGGGTCATGCAATATAAAGGAAATAATGCGAAATTTAGTCTTGCTGTATTCTTTTCCTCTTAGAGATACACATGTCTGTGTAGCGGCTACCAGATATGAATATCATAGCACCACTAAATCCTGTATCATTCAGTAAACATGGCGAGCATCTTTTGTCTTTCTTTTCATAAATATTGGAATCCCCTGCAAATTGGCAACAATAGGACGCAAGGATTTTAATCAATGCTCATCGGTTTCCACAAAGTACGCAAATAAGATCCTGCAAGCCAAAATGTGAGAGGTGATTGGCAGATAGAGGAGGCGATCAACGTCCCATTGTCTCAAGACTGATGGAGTTCAATACATATGTTACATATGGTGGCGACAGGAACAAATAGGAACTATACTCAGCACATGTAGAGTAAGACAAAACCAGTCTGGGAAAGACGCATTGTTGGTCTGACAGCACAACATCCATTAGAATTAATCAACAACTACATTTATGTACAGATAAAAGCAGATGGTGGCTTTCCTTCATTCTTGGGATCAAAGGTAAAGAACACAATCATTCATCAACAGAGATCATATTAGATAGTTAACCGACCTTTCACTTCTCTAATTTGGAAAGCAGGTGTAATAGATAGCGTGGAAAGACAACAAGACGTACAAGAAGAGTAACCTGAGTAACAAAACAGCCTAAATACTTTTCTCCATTGTTGCTGTTCACTACCTACCTATTTCATGGATGTCACAACTGAAGCGTAAAACTTGAAATAGATATAAAAGAAAACAGACTTTATCTTTTCATTTAATGTATTGATTAGAAACAAAGGACTTCAGACTCCCATCGATATGCAGATTTCAATGCCTTGATAGAAAGAAAAGATTTGTATTTCTATCAGTGAGCACTAGTAAAATCTGCGGATAGACATTACGTCAACACTAATGACAGAGTTTTCATGGGTGCACAAGACAGCAAATAATAAGAACAACGATTTAAAACATTTTTTTTTAAAACTTTCAAGCAAATGCATAAGATGCCCTCCTTCTAGCCATTTATGTGAGCATTTTTTTAAATCTGCAAACACTAAACCTCAAGCATGGATTAATGACTTACAAATTCATCAAAATACTCCTATGAAATAATGCAAAATGCTTCCTAAACATGATAGCAAATCAAACTAAATTGAAAGCATGAAAGAAACAAGATACATATCTATTCCATAGTTGGATTGGTGTCACATGTGCTAGTGACCCTTTCCCAATCCTTGATAAAAAGCTCAAGATGATGAAATGCTATGAAGATGGAGATGATAAATGGACAAGATAAGTTCTCAAAGAGAATGACCTGCACTTCAAATTGTAGGATGATATCAGTGAAGGACAAAGGATTTGCTTGAGGGATGATGTGCTTGTATTTAAAGATTTTCAAAATGCTGAAATGCTAAAGAGGGACCGAATGGATCAAAAACAAGCCAATGAATCGAGAACACTTGTCAAATGCATTTAGTTGATGTGTGCAAGATTTGGGGAAGAGTGCTCCAAGAGGGGAACGAATTCAAATTCCAATAAATGTCGAAGAGGGGGATACAGAAAATAATAAATGCCCGCTTGGACTTGGTTGCCAAAAGCAGTGATTTTAATAAACGTAATAAATTTGACTATTGTGCAAGTACAGTCTTAGATAATGCAAAGTGGGATGCGGACAGTATTAGATTAGGATTAGATGGGATATCTGCGCCCATTAATGCCGATTAGATGATTTCGACTTTGAGAATCGTACACGGATTTATTGAGATCGAAAATGATGGAAAACGTGTGATTTGATTTGATTTAAATAAAGTCCCGATTTACTGGATGAATGGAATATGATTATGCATGCATGTAATTTTAATTACGTCTACACCTCTTATACAACAGAAAGAGACTTTAATAACCAGTAGGAAAATGATACATCAGGAAACCCACATTGTACAGAATCCTAAGAACATGGAGGTCAAAGGAGAATTACAATAAATGTCAAATCTATTAAGGATGTGATGGCTGCATACAACACAAGCAATCTATGTAATAGTTGGCTTGTCAATTCAAAACTCAAGCTACATTATTTGGCACTAAATATTATAGAAAAAATAGAGAAATTATAAAAGAACTATTAAAAAAACACTAAACTATCATAGGTAAATGATAGATAATTGAAAACCCACATTAAACTTATTGATACAAGACAAGCATTCTATGTAAGAGTTGGCTTGTCAATTGAAAATTTGAGCTACATTCTTTGGTAGCAAACCCACATTAAATAGAACTTGTAAAGCCAATGGGTAGCAATAACCTATACAAAATGGGTAGAACACCATATACTTAATTGAAGATTCGAGCTACATTACTTGGCACTGAATATTATAGCAAAATAGAGAAATTGTAAAAGAGCTATTAGAATAACACTTAATAGCCACTAAACTAATTTTATCTTCAATTTGTTTATGCTTTTATACTAACCCTCTGCATATATATATATGCAATTACTCCTATGTTAATTTTCAATTGCTCCTATGTTAATGGGCCAAAGATGCACATAGATAACTACAAATAATAAACAAAGGGCCAAAAAATTACTAACCCTGACCATATTTTTTGATGAAAGAAAGAATATTTAATTGTAATTTCTCCATCCATATAGAGCCATAATCTCTTTGAAATCTCCAAAATGGGTATAATGCCAAAGATACAAACATATAATAGGGAACAATAAGCAGAGAGCGAAAGAAATGAACAATAAATTAATCATTCTAACACCTCTTATACAATTTCTCTACTTGTCTTTAATATTTATTACCAAAGAACGTAGCTTGAATCTTGTATCAATATGTTTCATGATATTCTTTTTTTCTCATCTATTTGAACTGGAGAACTATCCACAAAGCTTGATTCTAGACATTATAGAAGACTGTATAATAACTAAAAAGGTGCATCTAACTTGAAAAACATATATATCGGTATAGACTTTGTTTTTCAAGTGCTTATATTTGTATTGCATGGTTAAGATGTATATGCAAAAATGTGTTTATGAAACATGGGCACATATAACAACCAATAACCGAAAAGGAAAAAAATATAGTCATGTACGAAATAAAAACCAAGCTGGAGGTGACAATTTTTATAATATTCTGGTATGAAACCAATACCACAATGGCTCTTTCGAAAATGCAACTTAATCAATATATTTTCTTGCACATTTTAGAGCACATTAGTGTTAAAACTCTCCAACTTGCTATCAAACAGGGATGCAAGTGACGATTTTTCCAATAATCTGTTATCAAACCAACACCACAATGGCTCATTTGACAATGCAACCAAAAATATATACTTTCCCACATTGCCACATTGAATATTGCATTTACTTCCTCCCACACCATCGTACAACAATGCCAAGATGCATTAACCCTTACATAAACAATCACTTACTATTCTTCCTTCATTCCTCAATGTAGCCAGCTCACCATTGCCAACCCACGCAATTAGCAAAATATGTGTCTTCATAGACAACTTCGGGAAACTTCTTATTGGCCATCAACAATTATTGATTTTCAATGCCGATAAATTCTTTTCACAGCTAGGCTGGGAAAAAAATTCGATGGAAATTGCCTAGGTAAAGATATGAAGAATACATGAATAAACTACAAAAATGAACAACCTATTATAGGAATCTGCAAAAAAATGAGAGAAAGAGAATATCATATAACATATTGATACAAGTCAAGCAATCTATGTAAAAGTTGGCATTTATTTCTGATTCTTAAATGTTTTTGTAATAGTTCTTTTACAATTTCTCTATTTTGTCTATAATATTTAGAGCC
This sequence comes from Sequoia sempervirens, assembly GCA_007258455.2. Taxonomy (NCBI): domain Eukaryota; kingdom Viridiplantae; phylum Streptophyta; class Pinopsida; order Cupressales; family Cupressaceae; genus Sequoia; species Sequoia sempervirens. Next base: position 28,291 of record VDFB02059574.1, on the reverse strand, counting down.
GAATAACGTAGCTTGAATTTTTAACTGACAAGCCAACTGTTACATAGATTGCTTGTGTTGTATCAAATTGTTATATGATATTTTTTTCCCAGTTCTATAAAGAAAATTTTTCATTATGTAATAGTTGCCAGACTATGTAATAGTTGGCTTGTCAATTCGATGACTATTTTTACTATATGCTTCCTTAGATTGCAATTGTATTTTTTATATAAATCCATTTAGAATTGCATAGTATAAATGTTGTTATAATTTTAGGGAAAATTTCCATTTTCATAAACAATTGTATGTAAATATTCTTTTAAATAAGTTGAAAATATAATTGTACACACATGCAAAAATGCAATGGGTAGAGTAGACTATCTTTTTTGAAGTCAAATGTATGATTGTTTTCCCACTAAAAGATTGTCATTTAAGATTTCCCCTTTCACAACCATTGTAGATTGTGGTTTATGTGATTGTTGAGGACAACCACACACCATTTTCATGTGCTTGTAAGAGGACAAACAATTTATTGATTTCATTACATTGTTTATCCCTACAAGCACATGACAATGGTGTATGTTGCTCCACTCAACTAAAACATGCATGTTGCTCCATTCAACTAAACCATTTGCAATTTCATGGTTGGTCTACTATTCATTTCGTGCATGAATACATTATTTTCCTTTTTGATTATTGGTTGTTATATGTGCCCATGTTTCACAAACACATTTCTGCATATACATCTTAGCCATGAAATGCAAATATAAGCACTTGCAAAACAAAATCTATACCGATATATATGTTTGTGAAGTTAGATATACCTTTTAGTCATTGTACACTCTTCTATATATTCTACCATGTATTCAAAATGTTTCATTTTATCTCTTTCTATTTACAATAGATAATGCTAACCTATTTTATTGTGTATCTATATTATTTCCTTTATAATGTTGCACAGATACAATAGACATCCAAGAAAATTAGTGTATTTTAAATTATCTATTTCAAAATATTTAATGGTCCAACAATTCAATCCAATGCTACTCATCGTTGTGAAACACCATCAATATACATGTAAGTACAAAACTTTTCCATTATCAATAAATAGATTCAGTGAAGCAATTATAAATATTATTGATTATTTTTAGTTTCAGATTGTCTATATTAATTTTACACATATACTTACTAACTTTTTGTGCTTCCTTTTTTATTTTTTTTGTTTGTCAACTAACATACCCCTATCTTCTATTTGTAGGAACTAGGCTAAAGCATGCAAAAGCATTCAAAAATCACAATACCTATTTTTTTAAAAGTTACCATAGTAGAGGAAACACTACAACATGAAAGATCATATATGAAAACAACAAAATTTCCCCCAACTTTGTTATTGTGTGATGTATGATAGAACTCCATGAAATTTTATGTGGATGTTTTATAATTTTCTTGCTCGGGGGTTTGGCTAGAGTCCACGAGGCTCCATGATGCCAATATGGTAGAGAGGGTAACAGGCATGGGTTTTGTGCTTTTTCTTTTAATGCCATATATTTATTGTTACATAGATACATGTGTACAAAAATCCTTGTATACACTTGGCTTTTAGAAACATAGTCTATAATAACATGTTTTTCATGTCATAGCAAGTGGTGGGCAAGCACATGAGGCTTTGGTCACATCACCTCAAAACAAGGCATAACTTTTATTCATTTATTCTAACAATGTAAAACACATGTATTATGTCAACGCATTCTTCTTTCAATGAGGTAGGTTTATTTGTTTTGGATCATAGATGGTATGACTGAGTTTTCAATTGTACTATGAAGCAATTCATTAAAAAATGATATTTTTATTTTCAATTTCCTTGTAATTGACTACTTTTGAATCCTTTCTACTTGTCTCCATTTTATTTTACTACTAGTAACCCATAGATCACATGCATACTAATGCTTTTATTTCCAAACTTATGAACTAAATGCTAATTATAAAAATTATTGAATATTAAACATCTTTCTTTTTTCAAAAATATGTCATATCCAAAGTTATTGACTAAATTTTTTAAAGATTACCTTTTTATAAACTATTAGTAATTAAAGGCATGGGTAATAACTGTTTAAAAGGGGAGAATCCTTTAATGTTCCATGCTTTTCATAAATATTATTTAATCCACAACTTCAACTTTGCCATTTATGTGTATGCATATGTATCTTAACATAATTAAATAATAATCAATTGATTGATTGATTAACATAGACAAAAGGATCAAATATAGATGTGCATGTAGGCCTAATTAATATAAAACTAAAATAAAGATAAAATTATCTCATTCCTTGAATTTTAGAGAGAAATTATTGTTGTTAAAAAAATAATTATTTAAAAATTTATATTTTATTTAATTTTTTAATTGTGATTTTTTACGAATAGATTTATTAAAAAATTGTATTTGTTGGGAATTGATTTACTATATTCCAAAGACTATTAATTAAAATCAATTTTAAATAACTATTGTAACTAAAATTATTAAATATTACATATTAGTAAAAAAAAGTTATTGATGATTACTTGCTTAAAATTAAAATTAATGGATACACTGCAACTAATAAGATTCGTTCAACATGACCTATGGTTTTAATTTACATTGTCATAATCAATTTTCAACTAATAAATTTCTATGTGGAAATGCAAAGATCAATGTCTCATTTTATGCAAATGGTTCTTAATCTCACATCCATAGCCTATGAAATATGAACTAACCTCACGTTATTTTATATTGGCTTATTAACACGCTTTCCCCTTCTCGACTCAATCAAACAGTTGTAAATATTATTGATTGTTCATATTTCACATTACATTCCAAAATCAAGGTTTGTTTCTTACTTGCCACTAAATAGCCATTTGCGGTAGACCCCTATCGACTAATTGTTGCATGTCTATGCATGCAACTGCTAGTTATATATTTGTTTTTATTACATTAAAATAGACAAAAACTTTAAATATTATCCTTTCCCTCCAAAAATAACACAAATATATAATACATACTCTTAACTTATTGTATTTTACCTTTGTAATCATTTATAATTCTATTTCAATTAGAATACAACATAATCATCAAATCAAATATATTGAATCACTATGCTCCCTAGAAAAATATTTTGTATAGAAATGTTTAAGAGTTGTTGCTAAGAAACATCAACCTTACATCTGGAACCGTCTCTGAGATAAGTTGAATGTGGACGATAGTTTCCACTCGAGGCATTCTTCTAACTTATATTTCTTTTCTGTCATATTTCGTTGGACAATGCGGAAATGGAGCTCAATCAGAATAAACAATTCCGTTTCTTGTTTTACTTGGAAATTTGTAAGCTATGTTTATAAGTGGAGGAAAAAATAGACTGCTGTGGTGGAACGGATTAGGAATGTCACCGAGTCGTTATAATTCATATGTTTACTGTGGGCACAAAAGATAAGGTTAGATATCGTAAGACGAGGTTAAAAACGGAGGTCAAATTTTCCGACGTGAATGCTCAGTCGCCATCGTCGCATCTTCGCCGGCTGCGATTAAAATGTTGAACGTTAGCCTTTTCAGCCCATTATACAACTGTCTCGGAACGTTTTCGCAATAATGCGTGTAATAAATGACAAGTTATTTTCCTACACAAATCGCTTTCGAACTAAATGGAATTCCATTGCGTCACGGAATTGCAGTTGATCAGAATGCAGAGACTGACTAGTGGCAACGTCTACATCTGACTCAGTATTCATTAATTAATTGAAAATAAACAATATGTTGTATCCTTTTTTTAATTAATTAATAAAATGGTTAAATATATATTGGAATGTTTGATTAGATAATGTGTTGACATGATGACTGATCAAATATTAATTTTGCTGTCTATAAATGTTGGATCATGTATAATGATAGAACACTTAACTACAAATTATTTATTGAAGGTTAAAAATAAATTTTATTATGTTTACAAGATTTATACTGTCCGTCTACAATTATTCGGTACCTATTTTTGTCATATAGAATCAAATTTGGGCAAAACCCTAATAACATACTAAATCTTAAGTTTCACACAAGTTTAATGTACATGAATCTATTTTGCAGAGCTTACAGTCTCAAATGTCCTTCGATTGTAAAAATTTACATCTACTTAATAATCAAACATTTTGTAAAAAATTACGTCTACTTAATAATCAAACATTACTTTAAAAGGTTCAACTAACCCACCATTAATTTAAAGGCATTTATTACATTCACTCTAATCTTCTAATCACAACTTGACCATTAAGGAATCTCTTCTCCTAGAGCATTGAAATAATAATTTATAGGAAAAAAATTGCTTTTTGGTGCACCAAAACATTAATGAATCTATATCTTAGGCTCTTATTTATATTCTTCAACATTTTTCAATATTGTAGAGATTGATTTAGCTTGACATCATGTTGTCTCTCATTGTTGTTATTTCTATATTCATTCATTCCTCTATTTTCAGTATTATGATGTGCATTGAATTAGTAATTAATCTATTGCAATCCCTAACACACATATCTGGTTATGATGTATAAACTATTTATCTTAAGCTATTTGATTACATACTTATCATTAGGTCAACATTTACTTGCACACACAGAGATCCTTATGATGCGTATATTATTGATGTTATATGTCATATGGTTGCATGTTGATCTTTAGATCTACATTTACTCTCATACACCTATATATCTTTTCTTGAATTTCTTGCACTCTTGTTCGGAAATGAGTGAAAGTGGAGTCGATTTGATCACCAAAATTCCTATTTTGTACTTGACATCCACTTATAAATAAGAATCTTATCATACAATATTTATACTTTATTTTGTAGGTCTCTATGGAGAACTCATGCTAATGGAAATATCGACATGATAGTTTCTTAAAAGGTATAATATTCTATATAGAACTCATTTTATATCCTTTGACTGTCTAAATATTTATTTTACATGGAAACTTGTGAGTGCTAAATAATTTGAATCATGCACTTATTTAGGATTCACATGCAGCTCAAAGTGGGGTTGAAAGTAATGGTGAAATTTTCATATGTGTGCCATTTCTTGTTTGGTTTGTGTACATTTTATGAAAATGTTTGATGCATATACATGGTGACAAATTTTGTAATCTTGTTTAATGTTAACCTTATTTACCTAGCCTTTTTGCTACAACCATATGCACACATCTCCATACACAATAGAACTTACTTTATCCATGTATATCTACATTTCCCTATACATTCATCATATATATTTACTTTTCATATCCAGACACATGCTTATATTCATTTAGTTGTTATGCACTCTAATCTAATACATTATCTACTCCAAGATATGTTTATTGTTGCAAGAAATTTGTCACAGGCACAAGCTCATCATATATTAATTTAAATTAAAAATTATAAATCTAGCCAACTAAGCACATACTTGTATGGTTTGGTGTCACATATTAGCATTTAAAGAGATTTATTATATTTACTCTAATCTTCTAATCATCACTTGATCATTGAGGAATATCTTCTTGTAGTGAATTAAAGGAGCAATAAATAAAAAAAATGAATCTTGATGCATTAAATTCAGTAATGAATCTTCATCTTAGATGTTTGATTGTTGTCTTCAATCTTTTTCAATAATATAGGGATTAATTTAATATGAAAGCTCGTATTAACCTATTGACAATAAGGTACTTTCTATACCACTAATCCATAAGCTAACAAGAAAGGTATAGTAGATTGATATCACTAAAGCATGGAAAAGAGTAGTGGTGTAGGGGCACCTAGTCAAATTTTGTAAATATGGTCAACTATTAGATTTTTGGGTGTTTTGAGTCATGTTTGATGTAATAAGGTCTATTTAGACCATTTGCAATGTAATAAGTCTCATGGGGTTGATTTGAGTACATTTTGTCACGTTTTTACAAATTTTGTAAAAGCTTCATTGCAACTTTGCAATTTTGTCATGTTTTACAAGTGGAATGGTAATTTGGTTCAAAAAGTGGTTATGAACTATTGGTTTGGTGTTGAAAAATTTTAAATAGCCCTCACAAACTTTGAAGCAAGTTTCTGTTGAAAGTTTTTGTGTTCAAGCAATAAAGAAACTTCATTTTTGTGTAATTTCTATTGTAAATTTGCAACTATAGGCGATGGTATGGCTCTGTATAGTCAATAATTGATATAATGTGAATTTGATTAGATGGTGGCATGAGTTAAGAGTGTTTTAGTTTTTATTTGCATTGATTTCACCAAGTTTGAAGCTTGCTAGAGACTTTTTCCTGAAAATGGGTTGAAAACCGTAATTTTGAGGGTTTGAGAGTGTAAATATGGAATAAAAGACCATTCCACTAGTAGAAATCTCTACAAATAAGTGGAATGGTGTTAGATAGGTTGTTTTTCATGTTTGTTGAGTTGGTAGGACCAGGGATGAGGGTTTAGGAAAATTTGATTGACGCCTTAGTTGGTTTCCTTCATGTTTTCAAGCAAAAGTGAAGCTTAGAGGTAGGGTTTTGTTGAAGAATTGTTAGGAGATCATTCTAGGAGATGAGAAATGCATGTACAGCCCTAATTTGATGTGTCTAAGGTCTTGGAATGAAGATTTGAGGTCTAGAGTGTGTAGAACCATAAAGTGCCTTGTTGTAGGAGCCTAATTAGGCCTTTATACAAGCGTAGCAACAGATATTTGAGGGTTATGTTCCAAAGAAACCCTATGAGATTTTAAGGTATGATATGAAAAGGCTTAAAGGGTATCTAAAACTTGTTTTGGTTTGTGGGTAGGAGTTATTTTTTGAAAGTTATGTTAAAAACACTTTGTTTGGAATGCTACAAGCGAAATTGATGAATTTGTGAACAAACACCAAGAAAGGGTTTACAAAGTGGAAAGATTGTTCAAAAAATGATTGACTTGTGATTGTTAGACTACCTGCACCCTGCTCTACATCAAGTAGAAACCCAAATTAATGATAGATGAGTTCAAGTCTAGAAAAGCATATCATAGTTTGTGGACATATATCAAATCTACAAACCTATCTTATGATATTACAAGGTAAAAATCAGAGACACTTATAAAATAGTGAGAACATGTTTTTAAAAAAAAATTAATATATTTTAAATTTTCATCAATTAACATGATTACTTTATTATAGAACTAAGCATTGGTGTTCTTCTCTCTCCCTTTTTAAAAATCGCAAATCCAGTTATCAAAATAGCCAACTATCTAGCTATAATTTACATTTATATATACATTTTATTAATTCAGACGTTTACTCCCGGTACAAGAGATGAAACTATATATCATAAGGCGAGGAGGATAAGCACCGGAGCTGAAGTAGCAACGTGAATACCGTGTTGCCATTGCAACCGACGGTCAAGTCACATCCGTGGCGGCTGAGATTGAAAAATTGAACAAAAGTTTTCACAATAATCGGTCTAATAAATAATCGGTCTAATATATTAAGAAATGTTATCTCTAAAAATCTATAGAAATGTTGCCAGTTTATTAACATTTTAGGCAAATTATTTTAATGTCTGTTTAATTTGCATCTTGAGATTATTTCAAATATATAATTAAACTGAATTAATTTTAAAAATTGTCAAATGGCAATCCATATATCCACTGAGAAGATTATTAGTTGTAATCAAATATTTCTTAACGATAATCATATTAAAGAGAAGTTTAATGTTTCTGTACAAAAGGTAAATGTTTGAACTCATATTGATAAAATCTTCTATTAAATCCTTTCCTTTTTCTGTTCAGCAGATGGTGAGAAGATAGGAGTATGCTACGGAATGAATTCAAACAGTTTGCCTTCTAAAACCGACGTTGTGAATCTGCTGAAGTCGAGAAACATAGGGAAGGTGAGATTATATGAAGCAAATCGGGACGCCCTGCAGGCACTGAAGGGTTCTGGAATCGAAGTGATCGTGGGAGTTGGCAATAATGAGCTTCAGAAGATTGCTGGTGATCAGGCTGCAGCAAACGGATGGGTGAATGACAACATTCGCCCATTTTATCCTTCTGTCAACATCAAATACATTGCGGTAGGAAACGAGGTATTCGCAAATAGACAATACCTTACGTATCTCCTGCCAGCGATGAACAAAATTCAGACGGCAGTGCGCAACGCCAATCTGCAGAACATCAAGGTCTCCACACCACACGCAGCGTCCGTGCTGTCTAAATCATATCCTCCCTCCGGTGGAACCTTTGGTGAGGATATGGGCGGTATACTGAAGTTTCTGTCAGATAACGGTTCCCCTTTCATGGCCCACGTCTACCCATACTTCAGCTACAAAGACAACCAAGGCTCAATTTCTGCAGACTATGCGTTGTTCAGATCGACAAATACGGTCGTGAACGACGGCGGTCGAATGTATAAGAACTTGTTCGACGCTATGGTCGACGCTTTTATATCCGCGATGGAAAAGCAGGGGTACTCCAATATTCCAATTGTGATAACTGAAAGTGGGTGGCCTTCTGCTGGCAGTGCTGTGGCTACTGTGGACAATGCCCGGACATACAACAACAATCTCATCAAGCATGTTTTGTCCAGTGATGGAACACCAAAGAGGCCTGGAAGGACAATTGAGACATATATTTTTGCACTGTTCAATGAGAATCAGAAGGGCGGGGCTGAGGAGGAGCGCCATTTTGGGCTCTTTGAAACCAATTTAAGTCCTGTCTACCCTGTGGCTTTCTCACCTTGATGTGGAACTAGGATACCATTAAGGTATAGGTCTAAAGACCATAAATAAGATGGCATTTGCAGTCCTATTCGCTCTCGTGTTTGAGCTACACTAAAATAGGATTTGTCAGGCGGCCATCCTCATCACTCTGGAGCAAATAAAGTTTTCAATAAATGTTGAATTAATACCGTATTTCTTCGTTGAGGTAGGCTTTATGGCCTTAGAGTATTAATCAAACAATTTCATATTCTAAAGGGACTAAAGTAAACCTTATTAGATCTTCGACAACCTTTTCTTATCATACAATTAATGAATAACTTAATATGGTGAAATTAGTAAATTTCAACAAATGTTAAATTAATAGTGTATTGTGTACTTAGTTGAAGTAGGTGTATATCACTATCAAGCATTGATCAATAGTAGAAATAAATTAGATTTTTATAAAAAAAATAAAAAATTATTGTTTAATTAAACGAATAAATCAATATGGTGAAATTAATATGTCAATAATAGTTTTTATTTAATTTTGTGGTTTTTTAATGGGTTGTCTTAATCTAATAACATATTAACAAGTGGTAATCTCTTGTACTATATTTGGCTTATGCGTCATTCCCTTCTATCATCATTTTATTTAGATTGTATTAATATCTATATATTATACATTTTCTCGTTGCCTTAATATCATCACATTATCCTAAGATCGTTTATGGGTGACTTGCAACTAGTCCAAGTCAATCGTAATGAGAAAAAAATGAATGACAAATCATAATGCTTCAAATTGACAATCTACCATTCCCATTCCCTTCTTGCAATTATGAGTCAACTTCATGACCCATTTAATATTATATAATGCTATTTAATTCTATTCAAATGTATTCACTATTCACTAAATTTCTTAACAAAGATAATTGGTCATACAATGGATTGTTATAACACATCTTAATTATAAAGTGTAATGAATGAATTAAATCTACATCACCATCATATAGGTCATTTGCATGTTTTTAAATGTTTTCTTTGATCTTTTTCATCATCAGTGATCTGGTCAACTAAGAGGGATTTCATATCAAATCTCATTCACCTAGATCAACAAGCTCCTCATGTGTGTCTTCAATGACCACCCTAACAAATTTAGATATATTAGAAGTGAAAGTAAGAAAATCTTTTTGAACATTTCCTATTAGATTAGATTTCTACTACTTAGAACAAGTCTACATGTTGGATCAGTTTCATGTTAGTTAAGGTGTAACTTGAAGGGATTAAGATCAATATGTATATTTTTTATGGCAAGTAAAACTTTTAGACATTCATTAGACTAAAGTATTAAGTCTTCTAACATTAGAAAATGATAAAAAATGGTATCATGATGATTATTTAAACTTAATCCTACAACTAAGTAAATATATCCTCATATTTAATTATCACATTGCTAATATTTGTATTAGCTCCATTATACAAGTTCTTTTTTTTCATACTAGACAATTTATGTAAAACTTTTTTTTTTCTTTACCTTTTGATGAGGCTAACATTGTTTAACATTTTGTAAGATTTCTTGTTATGGTTTCTTTTCCTTCATTAGTATTTTCAAAAAAAAAAATTGTTTCTTGTCTCTAATGCAATATTTTCCTAGGGGTTTTGTTATTCTCTCATGTGATCATTCGTTGCTCTACTTCCTTTAGGTATTTTCTTTCCTTTACTTGATCTAACAGTTCTTCCATCCTATCTACCATTTCTTTTAATTTTTGGATTTCATGTTATGCTTATTTTAAATCTAATTAGTAAAAAATATTTTCCTAGGGCTTTTGTTATTCTCTTGTGTGATCATTTGTTGCTCTACTTCCTTTAGGTATTTTCTTTCCTTTACTTTATCTAATAGATCTTCCATCCTATCTACCATTTCTTTGAATTTTTGGATTTCATGTTATGCATATTTTATATTTTGGGGTGTTTAGAGCTCTTTGTGATGTACAATAATCTCAAGGATCATGGAATCTTACATAATTAAAATTATTTGTTGTGTGTAGGTTGTTTATTTGTGTGCATGGTTTTCTTGTTCTTTTTTTGTTTTCTTAGTGTAGTCAAGCCTAGGGATCCCACATAAGGGAAGCTTTGACTCATAACCTAATTATCAATATGCATAACAAATGTGACACACTAATACAATACAAAAGGAAAGCTTATCTTTCATTGACTTAGGAAAATTCTTACAATTTTATAATTGAGTTTGAGGTTGAAATTATAGTGGATCCCTTAGCATTTTTCTTTATTTGCAACCTAAAGCCTACCTATAAAGAAGCTAACTATTTTTATTTGACCAAAAAAGCTTTAGACTCACTCACTATTTTGATAGAACAACTAACTCATAGCTCTCTCTGCTTAAAGTTTCCTAATCCTATTTCACTTTTACTTTACCAAAAAAGAAATCCCTAACCCTAAAATAACTATACGTAATTTTCCTAGGAATTTAATACTCTCATTCTTGACAAATTTTCATGCATAATCATCTCTATTTCCTAAATTCAAGTTGATCTTACTTGTAACATATACTAATTTATCTATGGATCTATTCATGGTTTTACAGAGTTCTATGTTACCATGTGGACGTGATTTCAAATTCTTTCTTGTGCTCTAGATGAGCACTATTACCACCACCATCAAATGTGTCTTTGCATATTTCATCCACAACCTTGAGTCACTTATGATCTCTACCTATATCTTATCCATTTGTACTTTATTCATAAGTTTTTTTATCCACACATCATACACCCTCTATCTATTTTCAATATTATTGTTCTTCTACATCCCACCAAATATGTAATCTCTTATTTTTGTGTAAAGATAGCCTTGTTTATTAACTCCAACTTTTATGTCTAAAGCTACCTCTTAAATATTCTATGCACTTATGCCTTTTCTACAATGACACCTTTGTGTTTGCTCTCTAAGCATCAATTTGTTGAGAACTTAAGAAATAGTGACCATGGTCTTTAATAATTGTCTAATTCTAGACTAAGGATGCTTCTACATCAAACATCTTAGAAAGAAAAGAGGTGACCCCATACTCCTAAGTTACAAATGAATGACAAACCACTCTTCTAGTCCTAAAGAGTAATAGTCTCTTTTATTATCCAGTTCTTTTATTCCTTTCAATCACATCACTGGTGTTTTAAATCATAATTTATAATCTCAATATATTTTAACCATGATTTCATGAAAATAGGTCACATATGTCTGATGATTAACCTTGTACTCCCAACTAGATATAATAAATATCAATACGATATAATCACAAAATCAAACATATTGAATTACTATGTTATACAAAACAATGTTTATTTGAAAGCGTAAGAATTGTTATTAAAGACACATAGTCTCACATTTCAAACAGTCTACTTAGAACATCATCCCATTCAATAATCATTGAATTTTACTACTAAAATATCATAAATATTTAATTGACTTTTTGACATTTAAACTAGAGCACGTGTAAAGTACTCATCTCAAAACAGGTTTTCACATTTTTAATTGGTGAGATAACTTGAGGAAGGACGATGATGTCTACTTCAAGCATTCCTACAACCCATTATACGAGAGACGTAGAGAACAATTTAGTTTGTAATTTAGTTGGGCAATGTGGAAATGATGTATTTGTCGCTTCTTCAATTCTAGCAAATTCATGTTAAGACATATAATTAGGGATATGAAGAAAGAAATATCTGTGTTATATTCCTTACAGCTGTTGGACACCAAAAGATAGTTATCTTAGCACGAGGATAAGCATGGACGTCGAATTCAAAACCGTCCCTTAGAAGTCGCCAATTCAACCGACGCTAAAGTTATATCTTCTTAGCGTAATGTACAACTGTGAATCTGTGTGTCGAAAAGTCTAAACAATAATGTCTCATGTTTGAATTGCATTCAAATCTGATTCGAACTAAAATTTGTTTACATTATCGATTTTTCTGTGCTTCCGTTGATTGCGAGCAAATGCCGTTTTTCCACCGTCCAATAGTCTGAGTTGACCGACTTCGTGAGTATGCTCTTAATAAATTCGGATCGCCGTTTGTAAACATTGAAAAGATTAAGAAGCGGAAAATGTGCCCGTTCTTGCAAATGAAAGAAGAAATGCTATGCTTTGGCGCTCTTTATGTGGTCATTTCATTCTGCATAGTCCATGCAGGGGGGGGGAGGGAATTATAATTTTTATCTTATTTTCCTGTTTACATTACTTTTGCAGTCAGGGTATTCTCTTTAAAATTTTATAGATGTTGCAAATTTAGAGAAGTACAATATTCTAGAATCTTAGAAATATATATTTTATTGGATCAAGAAAATATTTCAAATATTTAGTCAAATTTAATTCATTTATAAAAGAGAAATTAAAGGTTTATTAGTTGTAATAAAAAAAAAAAATTGGGACACTCTAATATTGCAATTGTGATAATTGAAAGTGGGTAGCCTCGTGTAGGATATGATGTGGCTACTGTGAATAGTGCTAGATATACATCAACAATGTCCTAGCATAACACAATGTGTTTGATAGTGTCATGTGTTTAATTTGTAAAATAGCATAACACAACTTGGTAGCCTTGTGAGACCCATCATATCGAATGGTAACCTAACATAAGACAACTTACTAGCCAGTAGATCTATGTATTTCATCCATTTTAGCAAATTTAGATATGTATGTTGAACATTTGATGGATGATGCTTGGTAATTGAGACAACCTTACAAATTGAGGTCTCTTTACCTTGCAAACGTGAATCTTTAGTTTTTGTGTACTAACATTTGTTGTTTTATGCTCCATGTGTGATATATTTTCTTTATGTGTGTATTATGTTTTCCTTGTGCATTTTATGTGTTTCATTCATGTATTTGGTGTATTTGATCCATGTGTTTTGTGTGTTTGCTTTATGCATTCTTTGCATGCATCATGTTTGTTTTATGCATGCTTTGTGTAATCTTTTGATTTTTCATTGAGTGCCTTATGTATGATTGAATTTTTCCTTGTTTTATGTGTGATATATTCACTTTGTGTTTGTTTTAACATTGTGGATTGATAGGATCTTGAGTTGGATGTGTCGAGCTTCCCTAATGTCTAATTAACTAGTGTAACAAATTGTACACATGGATTAATAGACCTAAAGGTCCTTCATATTTAAGTAGTTTATTATTAAAAAGGGGCTTCATTCAATTGTCAACCAAGGAGTCATGAACTTACGATGACACTGACACTATATGTGTATTCAAGAATCCTAACTTAATTGATTGAGTATAGATAAATGCAAGATTAATTTAAAATAAATTTTATTGAAGAAACAAAGTAAGTAATTCAATTATTATTAGTTGCTACAAGTACCTATTACTTCTATGAACTATAACTGATTAATTCCTATGTTTCAACATGCACTTAACTAAAATTGATCATTGAATTGAAATACAAAATTGATCATCTTGGTGTCAACTGTCAAAACAGAATGGAGGCACATGAGCGCGGACATGGCGAGAAAAGAAGGATTTTGAAAAATCAAGTGTGGGAAATGGAGGCAAGGTAGGATCTGAGAAATCATAGGTGGAACATGCGCTGAGATTGAGTAAAAAGCAAGGTGAGGTTGATCCGGATGATGCAGATTTTAGAAACAAAATACTAGTTGATCTGGGAGGAAAGGATATTCCAGTGGCCAATCCTATGAGCTCCCCTGCTAGTAAAAAAAATGAAAAATCCAAAGGTGTGGTGGGGACCACTAGCGACATTGGATGCAATTGCAAACCATGGACCTCTCTGTTTGGGGTAAAATGAAATGGAAAGTCTTATTTCCCTCTGGTGCAAAATATCTCTATCCCTGAAAAAGGTAAGTTTGCAATTTTTGTGCCATATCTATTAATTGACCATAATATTGCTTTAATGGAAAGAACCTTGGTGGGGAAATTTATGGGTCCTAGACCAAACATTGAAGTGGTCAGAGAGTTTGTCAAAAAAAATGGAGAACAAATGGAAAAGTCTCAGTAGCAGATCTCCCAAAGGGTTTTTTCACATTTGAGTTCACTTGCAAAGAGGATATCTTGGCTATTAGAAGTGGTGGTCCATGCGTTATTGGGAAATTTTCCCTGGCTCTAAAGAAATGATCTTCCAATCTAGAACTCTTGGACTCTATTTTTGAGAATGTCCTTGTTTGGGTCAGACTCCTAGGCCTTCCCCTGGAATATTGGAACGAGGGTGTCTTTTATGGTATTGCGAGCTCCTTTGGAGAGCTCCTTTCTATTGATTCTATGACAACTACTAGAAAGAGGTTGATATTTGTAAGAATATGTGTATGGGTCTCTCAGAATGCTGACCTTCTCTCTTCAATCAAATCTAGTCAAAGCTTGGATCCTAGACACAGGACATAGAATTTGAAACTATCCCTTTTGCTTGTTTCAAATGCAGAAAATTAGGATATTGGGCTAAGAAATGTCATTTAAATGCCACCAAAGAGAAAGAGAAACTAGCTGGTTCTTTGAAATCTATTTTGAGAAAGAAGGCAGAAGGAGAAAGCCTAGAGAATAAAGAGTCTAATGTTCAAAGCACTTCAAATAAGGCTGATGGTGATATGGGAAATAAAGGTGAGGTTCCACAGGAACTCCATCATAAGGATTTTGAGAATACCTTAACAACTAAGGAAGCATCTAAGCTAGTGTGGATCAGATGGCTAGGGAAGAAAAGAAGAGTCAGGAAGCTAGCTCCTTGTCCAAAGAGTTGAACCTAGTTGAGAAAATAGATGGGAACCCTAGTTTGGAGGATATTCCTATTTAGGTGTTGTCCTTGGAGCTGAACATACCTCTTGTTGTCCCTTCCTCTGAAGGTTTTTTCCCTTTGGGTGTAGATCACTTTATGGATCCTAACTCCTCAGAGTTAGTTAAGGACTCCTACGATAATCTAGACCATTCTACTGATCTTTCTAGCAACTATTCAACCTTTCATTTGAATGGTATCATGGAGACATTACCCTGGGAGCAAAGACTCCTTACTGATAAGGAATGGGAATCAAGTAAAGAGATAGATAGTCAAGAAGAGACTAACAAAGAAGAGGTTTTATCAAAGAAAAAGAAAAAGAAAAAGAAAAAACAATGGAAGACTCCAAGTGTCATTTCTACAGGATCAAAAGCAAAGGCAGACTGTGGAGCAACAAAGAACTTTCAAGGGAAAAAGTCTATTAAATGGACAAGAGAGCATAATAGTTTTCAGGATATTGCAAATGGTTTTCAAAAAACCATCCCAGAGTGCCTCAGCTTCCCTGGTAACTCATGAAGATCATGTCTTGGAATATCAGGGGACTCAATAATCCCCATAAGCAAGATGTTCTACGCAATTTTTTTAGAGATCACAAGCCTGATATTCTCCTTATTTAGGAAACGAAAATGTCTAAGGTAAAAGTGGAAAACATAAAAATGTTTTAGTATTGTAGTACACATGGAAACAACTCAAATGGTGCTTTAGTAGGTATTGTTACCTTCTGGAATAGTCACATAATCAAAGGGGATCTGATTTTGGAAGGTACGAACCATATTTCTACTAGATTGACCCATATTAGGGACAATTTCAGTTGGGTCCAATCAAATATCTATGCCCCCAATGAAAAAGGTCTTAGAAAATCCTTCTAGTTGCAACTGGCCACCTTTAGGAGGATTTTTGACAAAGATTCATGGGTTGTCATGGGAGACTTTAACACTCCCTTACTAAATGAAGAAAAAATTGGAGGTTCCCAGATCAATGCAAAGAGTAAAGAGGATCTTTTGAGCTTCCTCAACAACTAGGTGTTGATTGATTTGGATTTGCAAGGAGCTTCCTATACTTGGTTGAATTGGAAAAAGGGTATGGATCTTATCCAAGTTATATTAGATAGGTCTTTAATCTCTAATCATTGGTTCTTTAACTATTACTGTTCTCTTAAGACCCTCTCTAGGATAGGATCTAACCACTTCCCTATTAGTTTTGTTGCGGAGCCTTTAAAGAAGAAGAAAAATATCATGTTTAAAGTTAAAAAAATGTGGCTTTCTAATCCTTATTTTAAAGAAGTTATTACAAAATGGTGGAATATAAGTATTTCTAGCACATCTATGTTTAGAGTGGCTAAAAAATTAAGAGAAGTTAAATTCAACCAAAAAAAATGGAAAAAAGAGTCCTTTGGGAACATTTTTTAGGATTAAATCTAATCTCCAGAAGGATCTGGGGGAGATTCAAAACAAAATCCAGAAGGAAGGATATTTTAGTGATATTAAGGAAAAAGAGAATGAGATCCTTATTAAGATGCATAATATTATCAGAAAAGAGGAGTTCTGGAGACAAAGATCTAAAGCTTTATGGTTATCTGCAAGTGATAAAAATACTAGGTACTTTCATTTGTCGGCCTCAAAACATAGGGCGGTTAACAAAATCTCTCAAATAGAAGTGGATGGTATTAGGTATGAGGAAGAAGAGAACATCAAAAAGCATGCTATTTTATTTTTAAAAAATCTTCTTTTTGAGAATGATGAAAATAACCAAAATGATCAAGATCATTTAATAGAGGCCATACATAATGTGATCTCAATCAGGAAAATAACTCTATGTTGTTTGCTATTCCTACCAATGAGGAAGTTAAGAAGGCTATTTTCTCTTTTGAAGGGAGTAAAGCTCTAGGTCCTAATGGGTTCCTTATGTTTTTCTTCCAATGGTTTTGGGAGATTGTTGGAGAAGATGTGGTGAACATCATTAAAGAATTTTTTGGATCCAAAAGTCTCCTAAAGAGTTGAATGCTACATTTTTCTAGTTCTTATCCCTAAGAAGCATGAAGCAGTGAACTTTGAGGCTTTCAGACCCATAAGCCTTTGCAACTCTATCTATAAGATCATCTCGAAAGTTTTGACTTCTAGACTCTTAATTCTCTTGACCACTCTGATCTCTCCTCAACAGAATGGATTTGTCCCTGGTTGATAGATCCTTGATTCTATAGTCATTGTACATGAGAATATCCATTCCTTGGTTGAATCTAAGACTGAAGGCTTTCTGCTTAAGCTTGATATCTCAAAAGCCTACGACAGAGTTGATTAGAAATTCTTGTTTAAAATTCTAAAGGCATTTGGGTTTTGCAATAGGGTTCTTCAAATGGTGGAACAACTTGTGTATATTGATTCTATATATGTCATGGTTAATGGTTCTCCCATGAATTTATTCCAAAGTTCCAGAGGTCTAAGAAAAGGATATCCTATTTCTCCTATTTTATTCACTATTATGGCTGAAAGTATTGGAAGAAATTTGAAAAGGTTGATCGATAATATATCCCTTCATGGTCTTAAACTATTCTCTAACAATCTGATTTGTTCTCATCAACAATTTGTTGATGATACCATGCTCTTTGGTAAATCTAGTGTCTCGGAGGGAAAAACTTTGAAATCTCTATTGGATGAGTATGGGAGGGCCTCTAGACAGCTAATTAATAAACATAAATGCTCTCTTTACTTCTTCAATACTCTTGTTCATAGACAAAATAAAATTTCCAGAATCCTTGGTTGTAGGGTGGAGTCCTTGCTTGCCACCTATCTTGGCTTACCCTTAAGCCTTAAACACCCTTAATACTTTTGGATTTCATTGGTTGAGAGGTTCAGTAAGAAGCTTGTTGGCTGGAAAGGAGCTCTATTAAGCCAAGCGAGTAAATTACAACTCCTCAAAGCAACTCTTCATAATTTGTCGATTTATACTTTGAGCCTCTTCAAAATCCTTGCTAAGTTCATGGATGCTATTGAAAAAATTCAAAAAATATTTCTTTGGTTGGGTGTTGAAAAAAAAATGACTGCCTTTAATTGGATGGGATCTAGTGTACAGACCAAAAAAGGCCAAAGGTTTAGGCCTTAGAAGACTCAAAATGGTTAACAAGATACTTCTAGCTAAAGAAATCTAGATAATATTTTCTTCTTCAAGGGAATGGACTAATATCCTAGCAAGAAAATATTTGGGAAGTAATAGATCTCTTATAATTATGAAGGAATCCCATCTTCTACCCAGAGACTCAACCTGCTAGAATAATTTGATCAATGGAAGAAAATTTGTTGAATCCAGAGTGGGTTGGCAAGTTAGCAGTGGTAACCAAACAAGATTCTGGGAGGATAGATGGTCGTTTAATGAGCCCCTTATAAAAATTGATTCCTTTAGCGGTTGGGAAAAGAATTGCAAAGCTCTTTTTTCTCTTATGTGAAAGACTATTGTGTGGATGGAAAATGGGTGGATCTATGTCTTGTCAGTCAAGCTCTTGCTCCGATTTAGTCTTCTTTGGTAGCTATCAAACTCTTCCCTACTCAGATGGAAGATAATCTTGTTTGGAGTGATGAACCCTCAGGTAATTATTCTATTTCGTCTACTTTTACGAGGCTTACTTTTGTCCAGGCTTCTCCTCCCTTCTAGTCGAAGGCTTGGTTCAAACATTTGGTCCCTAAAATTAATATTTTTTTTTGGATCCTTCTCCAAAATAAGGTGCTCATGGTTGATAACCTCTACAAGCATGGCTTTCAAATACCTAATAGATGTGTTCTTTACATGATGGAGGCAGAGTCAATGCATCATCTATTTCTTCATTGTCCTTTTGTTGCTTCAATTTGGGAAAAATATAATCAGTTACTGGCAACTATCATGGGTTTTTCCCTTGTCTATTGAAGATTTCTTCTCTCAATGGAAAGCCCCGACTCACAATCTGTCCTCTGGTACTTGTGGGATTTCTCTTTCCCTCATGTTGCTTGGGGTCTTTGGAAAGAATGAAACAACAAAGTATACATAGATAAAGAAGCACTAGTGGATATTTTTTTTGAAAAAATAATCAAATTTTTGAAAGAAAATGTCATTGCTATCTCCCAAAAGGTTTGCAACTCTAAGAAAGTGGCTCACTCGTCCTATGATCTCATGGTTGATAAGGAATGGAATATAAATCTTGATTTTCCCTATGCCCCTAAACATGCTAAAAAGGATAGAGAGGTTTTTTGCTGGTCTTTTCTGCCTAATGGATGGGTTAAAGCCAACTTTGATGGAGCGGCTAAAGGTAATCTTGGGGTGGCAGGTTGTGGTGGTGTCATTAGGGATTCCTTTGGCAACTTTCTTGGTGCTACTGCAACTCCCCTTAGTTCTCAAACCAATCACCTGGTTGAGGCTATTGGAGCTTTTCATATTATAAATTTGGCTCATAGTCTAAATTTTAAAAATCTTTGGCTTGAAAGGGATTCCAAAAATATTATTGATTGTCTTTTAGGTAGGTCCCCCCCTCGTGGACTATTAAGTCTTGGATAGATGATGCTATCTCAACCTTAGCCAAGTTTGATAATATAAAGATTTCACACGCCTATACAACAACTAATGCTATGGTGGATTTTTTTGCGAATGAATGGGTTAGGAGAAAAGAACAATGCACTTGGCTAAATATTAGTGATTTATGCATTAATGTTTGGGCCTTATTGTACTATGATGCATCACATGGGCAAGAAGCATGTCACTTCATTAATGATGATAGGATGGGGTGATTACATCATAATCATTAGATCGCATGGGACCGAGCTTAGCTGCTTAATCTGTAAGGTTTCCTGGCATGCTTTTCAAGCTCTTAGATTTGGTGGGTCCATTTCAAGTAAAGTTCTCATCTCTGTCTGCCCCACTATGTTTGCCAATATGGGTGGAGACAGGAAAAGAGTTGAGCCAAATAGCTTTGAGATGCATACAAGTAATACTAAAGTGTGGAACAAAATTAAAAGTGGGGGCTTACTCCCTTTTTTGGAAAAAATCTATGGGTCTAATTAGGAGGCTATTGAGCATTTTGAGAAAAACTGGAAAAATAGGGAACTTACCCTTTTTGGTAGGAAAGTTGAGCTCGATGAAAACCTTATAGCTGAAGTGACTGGGATGTCTACTGATGGCCACAAATTTTTTAGAGACAGGGTTTTCTCTGATGAAGCTATCATTATATTTTTGAAGAAAGAGAAGGAAAGAATAAAACTGGTGAAAATTTCTAACAGCTACTTTGAAGTCAATACCATAAAACCTCTATGGAGAAAAGTTCTTCATGTTATCATAGAGTACATTACTGTGGATGGTCACTTCAACAGGGCCTACGACTATCACTTTTCCCTACTCAATCACTTCCACTACAAGGTTAGGGTTTCTTTTCCCTACTATCTTCTTTGTTCTTTGAGAAAAAGTTTGGATGATTACAAGAAAAACCCAGAAAGATACCCTATTTTGCACACTAGTTTGATTAGGTTAATTGTTGAACATTATCAAAATATGCCTACCCCCACTATTTTGGATGCCCCTCTTGATTCTAAGGAAGATGATACTGAACCTAGCTGCTTAGGGAATTTTCCCAATTTGAGCCTGGTTAGGAAGGTCCTTAGCCCATCCTCTGTCCAAATGGGTAAGGAAAGCCTTCACCCCTATTCTATGAAAGTTTGTTCTGCACCTAAGCTGGGAAGTTCTACCCTTAAAACTAGGAGTGCTGGTAAGGCTCTTCCAATTAAAAACCTTGTGTCATACTCTGAAGACTCTCCTGATTCTAAGGATATTGCTGCTAACAATACTTTGTCCTTTGATGCATCGTCATTGGATGGAGATGCTAGAATTGATTCCCCTATAACCCTTGAACCTGCTAAAACTTGCTTCAACCTTGAAAGGGAACCCTCTATGGATGTCTTGGGTTTAGCTAGGAATAGTGATGTAGACCATTTCAAAATTTTGAAATGGTTCTTTCATGAAATCAATGAGTTAAAGATAAAAAATTGGGCCCTTCAAGGCAAATTGGAAGAAATGGGAACCAAGGTTTCGACGCTTAGCAAGAAAAAGGTGGAACGAAAAGATCTTGGTGCCAGTAAAGAAACCTAGATCCAAGTGGGCATGGACAAAAGGGTGGAAATTGAGTTGGATAAAATGAAAAATACTGTTAAAATTATAGCTGAACAGAACAATAGGATGGCAAGACACAATTCCATCATCATCAATGCCATGACTGAGAAATTGGACAAAGCTCAATAGGGGTCTTTAGTGGTTGATCTGGAAGAAGTCAATGATAAAAACCAGGATGAGGATGTTGGTATTTCAAAGAGAACCAAGGATAATTTGAAGAGGAAGGCTCCTCCTACACCGCAGATGATTCAAACCTTCAAGAAAGGAGTTTAGGATATGTAGAACCTAGAGGTTGAGACTGAGTCTATTCTAAAGACTCTGGGTTAGATACGGTTGTTCTTTTTGTTGGCTTTTTGGCTAGTTTTTGGTCTAACCCTCCTAGTCTTTTGTGAGTGGTTGCTACTTGATCCGGTTTTTTCCTTTTGTACAGCCTATTTTTTTTGTTGCACTTTTTAGTCCTTTCTCTCTTGTTGTAAACTTTAAGGTTTCTGGTCCTTGTAAAACCCATTTTCCCTTTATCAAAAAATGAATTATAATGTAAATTAAGAATTAAAATTTATAACTTCAATGCATAATATAACTAATGAACTCTTGTTCTAAATCAATAGTACCTCAATTGGCCCTTTTTGAGTGCTATGTTCCACAATATATTCTTCAATTAACTCAAGAGATCATATATTAGAGATAATTTTCTTTATTGTAATGTATCAGATATCAAAAACATAATGTAGAAATTTCTATTCAATATAATCTTTTGCAAAGATCTAACATATGTTCTAACATCCACACATCTCTCAAAAAAACAACTTATTGAATATGTTTTATCAAAGTTTGATTATTATAACATTGTAAACAAATAATCAACAAAATGTTAACCTTCCAAGAAGATAGAAAAGGACTTCATTTTTTATGTCTTAAAAAGAAACTAATTGTTGGAAAAAAGAGTGTCAAAATCAAATCAGGATTCTTCATCTTTTAAGAAGACTACTATAAAAAAGGAACATGTATTTAAGAGCATCCCTAACGTAACTACCATTCCTTGTTAGAACATAATTCTTGCTCCCTTGGGTTTATTGAGTGGATGGAATGAAAAATGGGTAACTACGTCTATGTACTCCAACTGTCATGTTCATCCCATTTTGGAAATCATGTTTATGTCATAGCTAAATAACACTTCTATTGTTTTGAATCATCACCCCTTTATTGTGGGTTATAAATCTTTCTACTACGAGTTGATAGGTCTTAGTACTAGACTTCGGTTAGTCTTATTTATAAATGCATATTTTAACTAATAATTATAATTAATCAAGAAATTATATTGAACTTATAGACATTTGAAACTCATACATACATTCATTAATACCACATATATGGCCTTTAAATTCTTTGAAATACTTTAGGATATACAAAATGTTTTGAGAATATCTTTAAATATTAGTAAAAAAATAGATAGAAAATGTGAAATTACAATAGAAAACTAATCAATTCTAAGTCTCATCATTTCCCCCCCAAACTTAACTTCTTTCTTATGCTCAAAGAAGTTTTGGGTCAAAGGCTATATTATAATGTAGTATATGTATAGTTCACTATTTTGGTTACCCATGTCCCCTACTTCAAGTAAAATCCTTGTTGATCTGATATATTTTCCTATCTACATTTATGTGTTGCATCTAGCTCTTATTTCCTTCATGTATAGGATAGGAAACAAAAGAAGAGTATGAAAGATGAGAGGAAGTATTTTTTTAGGGAGATTGTTATGTATTTATTTTCCCTTTTAATTGCTGCTATATAATTCAAGATAGAGTGGGGCTGCTCCTTTTTAAGCTCTAGCATAATTTTCATCCATCTATCCTAAGAAAAGTTGAGTTCCTCTTTAATTGTCACTGCTACAAGTTCCTATAACCTCTTGCAATCTTCTTCCATACAATCTGTTATTTTCTCTACCACTCCCTCTATAAAATCTATCTATTTATTAACCATTGTTTCTTGGTCTCCTAATTCTCCCGTCAACTAAATATTAAGAAATGGGGACTGTTGGAGCATGGATAAGATTGTGTTCATTTTTTTATCATGGATGGGATAAAGATAGATGAGGGTTTCATCAAGAATTTCTTGATCATAGGTAGGTTCTTGATCAAATATTGGATCATATTCGATGTCATGATCAAAGATAAAATCTCCATCAAAAGTTGAAATAACTCAAATATCATAATTATCTATTGGGATTTTTGTTGGAGTAGGCTTCCAATAACTTCTATAGACCAAGACAACACCTTCACAAAAAGAGAAAAAACACAAAGATGCTATTTCACCAGAAGTGAAAATAATGAATTTTGAGATGAAGAACAATGTACAAAGCATGGCTTATAAAGGAATGAGAAGGTTGGTGTAAGAAGGTGACTAACATAAAAAATAATTAAAATATAGTTACAAACTATTAAATTCATAGCTCCACGAATAATTAATATTGGTGTGCCTAAGTTAACTTAAGAGAATGTGAATGGTAAAACATTATTCACTCTAACAACCCCCCTTAAGTGTAACTTAAGGAAAATAAAAATGCAAAATGAGATGCAAGATGGGTCCCAAAAACAAGGCCATCCTTGTCTTCTTTCTCACCCTTTTCAAATTCCTTCTTCCCAAAGATGACCACCTTAGCCTCTTTACCCTTTCCTTTTCCCTCTTCCACCAGTGGAGTCAATGTAAATGTATGCCCATCCTTCTTTTATGGTGTATGTATTTGCTCTCCCATCATATAGTCCTTGCCTTTCAAACTACCAAGGCCTTCTAAGAAGTGGAAGCAATCCATGGGTAAGGTGTCACAAAGTACTTTATCCTTATAGCCACCAATTTGAAACTCAACAACAGTTTGTTCACTAACCAAAAGTGATTGTTCATTATTCAACTAGGACACTTTATATGGAATTTTAGGAGGAATCTTTTGTAAATTTAGTTTACCAACCATTTCACTTGATACCATATTATTAGTAGAGCTCAAATCTATGAAAACTTTGCATTCCTTGTTCTTACATGTACATGTGGTTTTGAAGAGAGTCTTTCTTTGCAATGGTTCCCTCTTCATTGATTCTTAAAGTATGGTCCTCCTCATCATCAATGATTCACCTATTTTAGGAGCAACATGACTAGAAGAATTGGTACTTTCACATTCCTCTTCTTGCACTATTTGAGCCCTCCTTTCAAATCTTCTCTCATCACCACTTGATGAAGCACCAAACCTTTCAGGGAACCTGTATGATGGATACCAAAATTCATTGCAATTATAGCATCTTCCTAAAAACATGTTTGGATTTCTACCTCCACCAAATCTTCCTCTAGAGCCCCTGAAACATTCTCTTGCATTAGCACCTTGCTCTTTACCTTTACTTTCTTCTTCTTGTTCCTCATAGGATTGCCTTGATGCAAGGAATAATCCTCTCCCTCTTGTACTATTTCCTATACCTCTAATAGACTTACCTTGCCTTCTTTTCATAGTTTCTTCCACCCTAATAGCCAATTGCAAACACTCTTCAACAGTCCTTGGGTTAGCAACAACCAATTCACCTTGTATATTGAATGTAAGGCCACCTAGATACCTAGCCATTTTTTAAACTTCATCTTCATTTCTTCCTAACCTTATACTTAGTTTATATAATTCATCAGTATAGGTCTTAACATCTAAATCCTTTTGCTTCAAACCTTGTAATATCTTATACAATTGAACTTCATAGAATTTAGGAAGAAAATTACCTTTAAGTTTAGCAACCATCTTGTCCCAAGAAACTATCCTTGACCTACCTTACTTTCTCCTTTCAGTTGGCTCATAGTCCCACCATAGAAGTGCATGACCTTTGAGTTTTGTCTTTGCTATCTTCACCTTCTGCTCATTAGAAACATTTTCACTGTCAAAGTGGTTGTCCATGGCTACAATCCAATCAAGTAACTCTTCATCATTCAAATTTCCACCATACATAGGAAAATCATCCTTTACCTTATGTGAATCACCTTTCGCTACCTTAAGCAACTCTTCCATCCTCTAATATTTAGGTTCTAATTCTTCATCTACATCTTCATACTCTTCATCTTCTTCCCCAGATTCACATTCATCATTCTCATCTCTTCTCTTCCTTGTTTCCAAGGAATAAATCCTTGCTAACATAACATTATGAGACTCCAAAATCTTGGAATGTTTCTCTTTTAACTCCTGCAATTCTCTAGTAGCAGCAACATTCTTCCGAGGCATCTTGTCTTTACAACTTCCAACCAATCACCTTGAAAAGATCTAATAACTAAGATATAATACCACCTAATGTCAAGCAAGATAGTGATGACCAAAACCAACTCAAAAGGATCATGTCCAAACAAGAAACTATCCCCTTCAACCCTATCCACTCAACTAATCACAAACTCACACCTAGTTGCATATAGCCTTCCAAATCTACTTATTGGACTTATATTTTAGAGAAGGCCATATAGAGTCCAACTAAATACCATATGAGATACACTTTAGGGCCTATCACAACATACCAAAAGGTTTCATGGGGTTTATTTAGAACAATGTGGAGAATCAATTGACTGTCCCTGGTTTTAGTCCACCAAATAGCCCATTTTTTTAAAGGAAGTACCCTCAAAACACCTAGTTACCCCCAGAACTCAATGAACAATCCTTAGTTAGGTTTAAAATTTTCAAAATCCACCAACATTCATTGGAACCATGACCTCTAAGTTACTATACCTCAAGACTGTCACTTTTCCACTTGCCCAAGAGGGTTTATAGAAAATCCTATCTAAAAGGCTTATCTAACCCAACCAATGCCTCCAAAACTTCACAAATAACCTACAAAAACTCAAAGATACATCACATGGATAGTTCCATCATCATTTTGTCAAAACCCTACTTTAGAACCCCATTTTACTCTTGAAAAACATGCAAATCTACCTCTACCCTCTAAACCATAAGAAAACTTAACCTAGCATGGAAGGAGTCATTCCACCATGTTACAAGCCTTGAAAATAGGTGGAATGACTTAGAAACTCATTTTACCCCTATTAGACCCTATCACTAGTTCACTATAGGCTATCTTAGTAAATTTAGGAAATCTCCCACAAAACCCAATGTTAGACTCTCAAAATTGATGCAAATGGAGGCTAATTCATGTCCCTATAGAAAATAATGAAATTCAAAGTAATTAAAAACTATACGGGACCATACAACTTCTGGAAAATGCAGAATTACAAAGAAATTGTAGAAAATCATGTTGTCTTTGATATGAAATCTTCAATACAACATTCATCATCCTTGCTCGAGACCTTTAGAGGATTTATATAATTACTAAATTAAAATTTTAACCACCCAATGACTATAAGTGCTCTTTGAACTCCTATGATCCTTCATCTTCTAGAAAAGTTGCATTTTTGTAATTTGTTGCTATGACAACTTTACATAATTTTGCAGCTTTTGAATTTTTCACATAAATGACCCACAAATGACCCAATTACATGGAAAATGGTCTCAATAGACCTTATTAAATGAAAAAAGACCCTAAACATCTATACTTAGTATATTAACCTCCTAATGTAAAGTTTATGTGCTTAGTACTCCTACACCATAGTAAGATCATGTTGGGCTCAATGAAAGCATAGATGGAAAAGGAGATATGAAGCCCATCTATGGGAAAATTGGTACCTAAAATATGACCATAGTTGTAAGCATAAAAGAGGTTTTTTTTTTAAATTTATGTTTTACTAAGTTAGACATTCAACCCTTTTCTTCTTGCATGGCTAGATAGGCTCCATATATTTGTTGCTATATATATACATGCATGCATGAATTCTTACATGTAGTTGACTACAATAAACATAATCTATTGTACACATTACATTTTTCCATGTTCCTACAGTATCTTTTTAGCTTATGGAAAAAATTATCTATAGGCACCAAGAAATTCTATTCATGATTGGGCTGATGAAAATCCCAGTGGAAATTTCAAACAAATAGCTGATAGGTAAATGCAAACTATTACATAGATTTATTGTCTTGCATCAATATGTTTCATGATATTCTCTTTTTCTCATCTATTTGAATTTTCTTGTAAGAAGTTGTTCATTTTCATAGTTTAGCTCTTGTATTCTTCATCAAACATAACATTGACTTGTACCTTTTGAATGGTTTCTATTTTCTTGGTCTTTGTATGTTTTTCAACCTCTAGCTATTTTTCCTTGTTATCTTTGTTCATCTTTAGTTCTATATGCATTTTTTATAGTAGAAGCTCTATATAACAAATTGTTCATAGCTATATTTTACACCTTCTATTCTCCATATTTCAAAGTTCTATTTAAAATGTGTTTTAGATCATCTATCATTTGAGAAATTATAAAAAAGTTGTTAGAAAAACACTTAAGAATCACAAGTAAATGACAAATGATTGAAAACCCACATTCAACAGAACTTTAAGAGAGGTAGAAAAACATACACAAACCAAAAAAATTGAAAGCAAGCCAAAGGTCTCCATTCATCTATCATTTACATGTGATTCTTAAGTGTTATTCTAATACCTCTTGTAATTGTTACATAGACTACTTGTTTTATACCAATATGTTTCTTGATATTCTTTTTTCCTCATTTGTTTGAAGGTCCTTATAGAAAACTATTAATTGACATGGTTATTTTGTTTGCATGGAACGTATTATATGTCTTCTATCAATATGTTTCATGATATT
>VDFB02059573.1:0-15360 GCA_007258455.2 Sequoia sempervirens | reverse complement strand
CCTCTGTTGCATGGACCCTTGAAGTAGAAGATAGTATATGTGTAAATTGCCTCTGCAAAGTAGAAGTAGAATTGCATGGATGGCCTTGATTACCCCTTGGCCTATGAGACAAAGAAACAGATATAGGTGCAACTGTAGGTGCATTGTGTTCACCACCAACACCCCATAGCCTACATATCTCAACCCTGAATTTCAGGTTAGTCAGTGACGCCAAAAAATCGCATATTTCCACACCTTTTGCTCAAATATGAAGGAGGTGGGCAGTAACTTTGGTAATGCTACCCTGGAATTCAAGGTCACAAAAGTTGCACTTCCACAACCTTGTGCCCCCAGATGTCCTAGGTCTATGCTATAATTTTGTTGCAAATTGTTTCAAGAGAGACTTAGGATCAAAGGGACCCTTAGCGAAATCTGCCAGTAGTGTGGAGGGGCAATTCATATTTGTAGGTGCACTGGCCATGGAACTTGAGGTTTGGGTCACACGGTCAGCCCTCTCTGCTTCTACATTTTCATCAGCCTCAGGTGCATACTTAGATTCAGTTTCATTGTGAGAGTGAACCTCAACCTCATCCTCACTTATGCCATGAGAACTCATTGTGACACTGCAATAAACAATATAAAATTTATAAGTTTATAATTGTAAAATAAAATTTAAAATTCAAACTATGCATGAAGCTGCGTTGCATAACACAAAGAATTAAGACACAAAGATTTTCTTTTTGTTTTTCTTCAAATCATATGAAGCACAGAAGGAGAGGATACACAAATAAATTTTTTTGTTAACCAAGGATTTCACTTTTCTTTTTCTTACTTTAGGTTGCACGAAGCGTTGAAGCAGAGGATACACAAAATTTTTATCCTAGTTTGACAAAAGTTTAAATCTTGATGACAATGTGAACAATGGACATTGAACAATTAAAATTTAATATGCTATTTGCTAATGCACTTGCAGCCATGTCTATGAAATTATGAACAGAATTAAAATATGAATTAGAATCTGAAACTAGTTAAAAAAGTAAAAAAGAATTTAAAAAACAAGTCATGGAATCTTGCATTGTGCTTGAAAAATTCTCCCAACTTGGTAGAGTATCCTTCTTCTAAGCTTCTTCCTCTCTTCTTCTTGCTCCTCAACTTTCTTGTGCTTGCAACACTTCACTCACACTCTTGCACTCCTTCACTCTCACTCTTTTGCTCCTCTTCAACTTTGTTGTTGGAATGAATTAGTGATTGTGAGGATTTGAGGGTGTCTTATAGGGTTTGGTGGGGCCTATTAGCCATTAAGGTTAGGGCTTGGGTGCCCAAACCAAAAAAAAAATGGTTTTTTTAATTTTTACACTTTTCCTCCTTGCCGGCCGCAACAGACGCGTGGGTGTCCCCGAGACGATCGAGGGACTCTTGGGAGTCCTCGGACGTCCCAACATCCTCGCCGTCCTGGCGGCGTCTCGGGTATTCCAAGCAGAGGTGGTGTAGTTGTGGGGGGGACATCTTCCCCATGTCCCCATGTCCTAGAGACGTCCCCATCTTGGAAACGTGGGGATTTGGGGGGGGGGGCACGTCCTTGTGGTACACTGCTATTTATCATTTACAAAAGCCTATCTTCTCCTATAGCACTAGTGAGGAACTTTACTCACTTTTGTTTACTAGATGCACTATGTTCATAAAAATAAAAAAATGTAGGGAACTATGAAATTTTCCTTTAGCCATACCTTCAGTTTGCAAAACTCTCCAATATGTCCTATTCTCTCATGCCAAAGCATTTCCTTCTCTACAAGTAACATGTGGGCTCTATTTGTTTCATTGCCAACCTCAAGAACAATAGAGTTATTACATTCATCACTCACTATGCTTGTCTCAAGCTTGAAAAATGTTTCAGTGTGGACCCCTCTTGCCAACACCATTGCTCCTTGAACTATCTCACAATTATCTTTGTTAAATATTACCTGCACACTTTGCATCACTCTTTTAAATCATAGGTTTTAAATTTCAAGCCAGTCCTTGAATATGCAATACCTTAGTGAGGGTTTTAATTCTT
This sequence comes from Sequoia sempervirens, assembly GCA_007258455.2. NCBI lineage: Eukaryota > Viridiplantae > Streptophyta > Pinopsida > Cupressales > Cupressaceae > Sequoia > Sequoia sempervirens. The sequence goes on along the minus strand of VDFB02059573.1, from coordinate 13,328 downwards.
CCATTATTAAACATCACTTTAGCCTTTCCATGGCCTATGATCTTATATGAGAGTTGTTCCCTAAGAAGACATCTCCTATATAATAATTTCTATATTTGCAAAATCATTGCTTGTGAGGAATCATGAAAGGAAACACCCAAGTCAATTAACAATGCATTGTGACATGAGTGTTTACTTGAAGATGCGAGATATACATCACCAGGTTCTTTAGAGGATTACTTTTCTGTGGAAGGGGCTGTAAATTTTAGTGAACAGATTATATGCACAGAAAATTAATTCAAAATCAGACACAATAACACAACAGATACCCTGGGAAAACCCTCCTCTTGAGGGAGAAAAACCCAGCAACAAAAGTTCTCTCTTATAAAAGTAATGGCAACAATTCTCTTTACAATGAGGCCAATCACAAGGCCAATATTCAGCACCTATACCAGATGCAATAACAGATGAAGATCTGCACTTCCTTGGACTGCTAAATCTGCCCTTAAGAAATTCGCAATTCTGCTCTTGAAGAAATTCGCACTTCTGCTCTTGAAGAAATTCGCACTTTAATGAGAGAATGAATAGAACTTGCTTGATGATAAAGAGATGAAGGTGACTTTGTATATATACAAGTGTGAGAGAGGTTGCACCTCTTCATATTACAAGGTCGGCCAGAATACAATAATATAATTACAAATAATAAATACAAATCATAAGGAAGGTCGGCCCAAGAGAAATTATATTGTTTCCAAGAGAAGCGCATATTCTCATTAAATGATACATATAAATAAATAGCCGATAGGCTACATTTATTTATGTCTTCACTCGTGGCTGGAAGGATGAACCCGAAGCTGCTCAATAACATTAACACTCCCTCTTAGCTAGGGAGAGAACTTCCAGCTGCTCAAGAAAAATCACCTCAACATGATGTTAGATATCGCCTCAACACGATATCAACCATAATGGCTACAACCATACTATGGTGTGTACAAGTGTTCATCACTTGCGTGATGTTGTCACCTCAACATGACATTCACAAGTACAAAATGTGTCATGGAGTCTCACACATGACATCCACCATGACTCAGGATCAGAGGGTGGAAACAAGGGCTTACATCTAAAATTCCTCCGTCTCAGAGGAAAATGCATTAACAAGGGCTTACACCTCAAATTCCTCCATCTTAGAGGAAAATGCATTAACAAGGGATTTCACCTCGAACTTCTCTCTCAGAGAAGAACTCATTAAACAAGGCTCACTGATACTGAGACTCTTACTCAGTCAAGGCTGGATTCTCCACCATACCAAGCTTATCACCGAGAAATTACTAAACTTTATCACGGCGAGAGGCTTGGTGAGAATATCTGCCCGTTTGCTCATGATGTTGATGTACCTCAAGCATCTGACCTTTCTTAGTACCACCATCTAAATGTAGTGGTGCCAGTCTCCAGCATGCTTGGTTACGTCATGAAATACGGGGATTGACATAAAAGCTTCACACCTTTCGATTATCTGTGGATGATAGTGACTCCATTGATTGTCGAACAATCCGCAGGAGCTTACGAAGCCATATTACTTCTCGGTTGCCATACAAGGCGCAATGTACTTTCGTCTGTTGTGTACTTAGAAAGCTGGAGATGGTACTTCCCTCTGCACCAAGAGGCGATAAAGCGAGAACCAACGGCAACAACTAGAGGTGCTCTTCCGATCTGTGCCACAACCTGCCCAATCAGAATCAGTGAAACCATATAACTCCAAGTCTGCATCTGAAGTATACCTCAACCCATATCCGACTGTGCCACGCAAGTATCTCAGGATATGTTTGGCTGCAACAAGATGTATCTGTCTCGGATCACACATAAACTGGCTAAGTGCACTCACTGCATAGCAAATATCAGGTCTAGTGTTAACTAGATACATCAAGGATCCAATCAGCTGTCTGTACAATGTAGGATCCACCAAATCTGAACTAGCTGCAGCCTCCTTCAATTTATGTAGATTGGTCTCCATAGGTGTAGACATGAATTTGCAATCCATCATGCCAAATCTCTTAAGTATATGAATGGTGTACTTTCCTTGACTTAGAACCATCTCATCTGGTTTCTGCCAGACTTCTAATCCAAGGAAGTAATGCATGAGCCCAAGGTCCTTCATCTCAAATTCCGAAGTCAACTCCTCCTTACACTCAAGAATCAGGTGATCTTCTCCAGTAAGGATTAGATCGTCAACATATAAAACCAAAATTAATGCATCACCATTGATTACCTTGAAGTAGAGATTTGAATCAGCATCATTCTTTAAGAAGCCCAAACTTGACAGGTACCGATCAATCCTTTCGTACCATGCACGAGGAGCCTGCTTAAGACCATACAAGGCCTTCTTCAGCTTGCAAACATGTGACTCTTTCTCATGAACCTCAAATCCATCAGGTTGCTCTATATAAACCTCTTCCTCAATTACTCCATTGAGAAAAGCTGTCTTCACATCCATCTGGTGAATTTTCCATCCTCTAGATGCAGCAATAGCAATGATGGTTCTGACTGAAGTGTAGCGAGCAACAGGAGCAAATGTTTCATCATAATCAACTCCCTCTTTCTGAGAAAACCCACGAGCCACAAATCTTGCCTTGTACTTCTCAATGCTTCCATCTGCAACATGCTTAATCTTGAATAGCCATTTAGAAGATACCACGAACTTTTGCCCTCGGGTCTGGGAACAATATCCCAAACATCATTTTTAGAATCATTGATACTCTTTTGACATAGCATCATGCCAAACTTGAAGACTGGATGCTTCCTCAACATAGGTAGGCTCAGATTCAATAATCTGACTCATTAAGGCAACATAACTAGAGAACTTATGTGGCCTTTTACTTTCTCTGAATGTGCCTCTAGGAGCTGCAAAACTTTCAGCCTCTTGCATAGTCTGCCTGGCCCATAGAGATCTCTTTCTCCCAATAACAATGTCAGTAGGCCCATCAGTAGGTTCCAAGGGTTCCAACGGGATCAATATCTTCTTTTGGTTAAGTCTCTCTCTGAATCTGGGAAGTATGGTCCTTCCATATCTGAGGAGACTCTTCATTATCAATCTCCATATGAATCCCACGGATCTCACAGATGCAACATCTTCCTCAAATGTGACATCCCTCGATTTCGATCATCTTGACACGGAATGTAAGTGCGTAGGCTTTGATGTCTCATTGCTTAGCCACAAATATTCCTTCTTGCGAGGAGAGTGCAACTTGGTTCTCTTTTCCTTGGGAACATGAATATAGGCAGGACATCCAAAGTCCTCAAATGATTGACATCGGGGCTTACATGTCATTCCCCATTTTGGCCCTACACTCTTCATTTTAGTTTAGCACATTTAGAATCAAGTAGGCTGGTTAGGTGGAAATTAGGGTTTTCCTCTTCGAATCTTTTCGGTTAAAGTTAGAGGTTGTTGTCTTGAACTTACTATTTATAGCGATTCACTATTTTTAGCAAGTCTATCTTTGGCGATTATCATCTATGGCAGTTCAATCAACTGCGGTTCAATGTTAGGTTGGCTTTACATTTGTTTGATGTGAACTTACTATTTATAGCGGTTGGCTATTTTTAGTAAGTCTAATTTTGGCAATAGCATCATCAGCAATTCAGCTCAAGTCATTTTGCTATCCTTCAGTTTCAGTTTGGCTTTGGTTATCTCCATGGATTAAGTTTTATACTTAGTCATTTTTATGTTTCTTAGTTGTACCCCCACGCCTAGGAATGATCACTTCATGTTGTTTTTAAAAGGGGTCATTAAGGGGTCAATGGTGCATTTAATGAATTATTAAATGCTTTATTGTTGCAAAGTGAAGTTGGATGCCTAAAGAGGTTGATTAATATTTTATTATTTCAAAAAGTGAAATGTAAAGTGGCATTCACTTTTTGGAAGTTGAAGTGGTCGACTTCTTGGAATTCAGAAAAGAGTCTCTTGTTGCTTCATTTGCCAATTGAAGCTTATATATTGCTCTTGTTTAAAGAGCTGATTATCTTTGGAAATATTGTAAAAGTTATCTTTCTTGGTTTTGAAATCGAGAATCCGGCTAAGGGAAAGCTTAGCAATTTGTCTCCATTCTTCGGACCTGAAACTATGGTTCCCTAGATGGTGGATTGAGAGTGTGCTTCATTCAGAAGTGCACATTGAGCTTCATTGTTGGATAATTTGAAGTATTTTTCAGTTTTTGAGCTTGCTGGTTTATTCATGGCTGAAGGTGATTTTCATTAACAGCTCTTTGTACGATTTTAATATGCTTCTGGGTATTGAAGATATGGATTCCTAGCACTTGGGCGCCCCTTCCCATAGAAGATTAGAATTTATTTCAAAGTATTTATTTTTATTCTTGCAAAATCGCCCTTGCTAAGGGCCATACCATGTTGGGAGCATTGAGAATTGCGCAAGTAAATTAATGGTTGCTTTTTGAAGCTGTTTCATCATCATGACATGGGCGCCTATCCTTCAGAGGTTCATTGCAATTGATTGCACTCAATTTGGAGGTAAATTGATAAAGTTATGTGCATTTCATTGATGTACAGTTTGCTGGTCTAATTTTCTGTATTCTCTATTTCTGATCAGACTTGTTAGTTTTGATATAATGCTGGTTTGAGCTTCATTTCTATATCATTATTGTATTGTAAGAGTTAGAGGAAGTGTTACTCTAACCATTGATTGATTTGGAAGCATATCTTTCTTATTTGCAGCTATTTAATTCATTGTAAAGGCGATTAGTAGTACTAACGACTATTTATTTTATTTGCTGCAATTAGTTTAAATTCATACTCCACGATTGAGTGGTTGAGTTCGTAAATGTCTGTAATTAGTTTTCCCACTAAATAAGTAGTTTGTGAATTTGTATTCCCCCGTTAATAAGTGGAAGTGAGGATTTAAATGGGCTGCATGCCTTTAATAATATGTCATCTACTGTAAGTGAGTATCCTTGGATGCTGCATCGGCCGGATGGTGTAATTTCAGTTCGGTTTACTCCTAATGATCCTCTGACCATATGCTATCACCTCGCCCACATTGGGATCTTGGTGAACATTCTTGGTTAGAGTTACTTCCATGCTGATTTGTTTTTGGAGCTAACGCTAATCAGTGACTTGTTGCTGGTTTGTTTGTGGTGGGGGATCTCCTGAGATGCAATGTATAAATGTGACATCCCTCAGTCACCGATCATCTTGACCGGAATGTAAGTGCAGGCTTTTGATGTCATTGCTTGGCCCACAAATATTCCTTCTTGCGAGGAAACCAACTAGTTCTCTGGGAACATGAATATAGGCGAGGACATCCAAAGATCACTCAAATGGTGACGCCGAGGCTTCTTCCACGTAAAGGCTGTCATATTCTGCCAAGATCTTGAGACTTATGTTACCGAAGACATACCGGCTGTCTGGGCTTACGCCCGCCAGGAAAAGGTTTGCAAATCTTGATCATGGATCATGGCCTTAGCTGCTTCACAATGGATTACATTATTTCTTTACGCTTACCGTTTGTTAGAGTTCCATGAGAACACAAAACTCCTCTTTAATCTTGCATCAATACAAAAATTCCCAAAACTACCGAGGTGCAATTCTCCCACCATTGTAATGGGATCGAGGACCTTAAATTCTTTTGAGAAAGATTTTCTACCAAGGCTTTAAACTCTTTAAACCTATCCAACACTTCTCGAGACTCTTTAGATTTCAAAAAATAAATCCATGTCTTCTAGAGTGATCATCAATGAAAAGACATAATACAGAAACCACTGAAGAGCTGGACAGGTCCACAATCTGAGAATAGATAAGGTCTGTCACCCAGATCTATTTTCTCTACTATGAAAAGGGGCTTTTATATTCTTACCCAATGCGCAGCCCTTGCAAGTACCTTCGTGCTCCTGGTTGAACTTAGGAAGGCCCATCACCATCTTCTCCATGATAGGTAAGGCTCATAAGTGTAAGTGAGCCAATCTCCGATGCCAAAGATCGCAAAGACTTGAAGAGTCATGAATCAAAGTTTGTAAAGAACGTGTGCAAACCTTGTAAAGGTTTTCGTGTCTAACTCCAATTACTTGAGCATCCTTGGATCTGGAGTTCTCCATCCACACTGAGCATTTGGAGAGAAGGCAACTTGATATCCTTTATCTTCCAAAGCTGATATAGAAATAAGATTGCGCTTGATTCCAGGAACATAAAGAACATTACCCAATTGAAGTGATATGCCGGAATCCAAATGAAGTGTAGAGGTCCCAATTCCTTTCACGGAGTATCTAGCATCATCTCCAATGATGACTTGTTCAGAAGACTCCTTTTCCACCAAACTTGATAAGTGCTCCATAAAGCCGGTGATGTGTCGTGAAGCACCACTGTCGATTATCCAAGTGTTGGTGTCGGAAGGTACACTGCTTGATAATGCTGAATAGAACAAATATTCACTTGAATCCTTTTGAGGAGAGGCATCATCAACATCCGCAATGGTGACCTGTTGCTTAGGTCTAGTTGGACAATACTTGGCGAAGTGCCCAAACTTATCACACCTAAAACATTGAATCTTGGACATATCCCTCTTCTTCTTAAATGGAGGTGCATCATCATTTCCCTTGTCCTCGATTCCTCTTGAAGAATCCTTTCCTTCCATCTTTTCCTTTCTTCTTTGAAGTATGGGAGGCGAGAACATGAATATCTTCATTCTTTGAACTTTGACCAACGCCTCTTGCCACCAACCTTGATTCCTCTTGAATGCAATCAGATCTTAGGTGATCAAACTTAGGCAATTTTGACCTTGCACTGATTCCCTGAATGTATGATTCCCAAGACAAAGGCAGCCCATTGAGAGCGAGCATAGTCAGATCCTTGTCATCAACCATATGCCCAATTGTAGAGAGCTGATCTCTCAAATCTGCAATCCTCATAAAGTATGCAATCACTGATTCACCTTTCGCCATCTTCACATGATGAAGTTGTTGCTTCGGTGCAAGTGCCCGACTGGTATTGTTGATTTCGTACATCTCTTCCAAGGTCTTGAGCATGTCTCTCGCTGTCTTCAACTTAGAGATGATAGGAACAATGTGATCCTTTACGGAATCAACCAATATCTTCATTGCTTTAATGTCTTTCTTCAGCCACTGCAACTTTTCTTCTTCCTCCTCAGGTTCAGAAACGCTAGACTCCACGAATTCACCCAAGTCATTTTCATGCAAGGTAAGCATGATCCTGAATCTCCATGATGTGAAGTTGAATGCACCTTCGAGTCTATCCTCAACCTTCAAACCATTCACCATCTTGATTAAGTGAACAATAGGGTATGCTGATTAGCAATAATCTGATCACGATCCTCTCAAACCCGCTCTGATACTATGTAAATTTTAGTGAACAGATTATATGCACAGAAAATTAATTCAAAATCAGACACAATAGCACAGCAGATACCCTGGGAAAACCCTCCTCTTGAGGGAGAAAAACCCAGCAACAAAAGTTCTCTCTTATAAAAGTAATGGCAACAATTCTCTTTACAATGAGGCCAATCACAAGGCCAATATTCAACACCTATACCAGATGCAATAACAGATGAAGATCTGCACTTCCTTGGACTGCTAAATCTGCCCTTAAGAAATTCGCAATTCTGCCCTTGAAGAAATTCGCACTTCTGCTCTTGAAGAAATTCGCACCTTAATGAGAGAATGAATAGAACTTGCTTGATGATAAAGAGATGAAGGTGACCTTGTATATATACAAGTGTGAGAGAGGTCGTGTTGTGACCTTTTCACACATCGCCCCATTCAAAATGGGGACCCCCTAATTTTCGCTCCATTCTGGTCTTTTGGCTTGGGTTTTTCTCTCTTTCTCTCCTTCTCTGTCTCTTTTCTGATGTCTGCCTTTCAAGGGTTGTGCCCGTCATTGAGCTTAAGAATGAAATTGACCAAGTCTAAAGAATTAGGGTTTCATCTTTCCCGGTCAATCCAAGGTCGAACAAAGTGAATAAATTGAAAATTAAGACTAACGTTGTTGTCAGCATGTTTCCAGCAGGCTCTCAGCAAGTTTTCATCAGATTCTGGGGTACTTACTATTTTTAGTAAGTGTGCAGTTACAGACAATCAGTCAGCATTTTTGAGATTCCAATAGTCACACGACATTCAAAACACATCAGGCTGCTCGCGTGCTAAATTTGAGCGAAAACGGACAACTTTCTATTTTTAGCAGTCCTGCTTCCAGGACAAATTTCAGGGTTCAGATGCAGAGTTTTTCTTTGCATGTCTGGATATTCCTTCTGGGTTTTTCGAGACCTTCGCAATGATGTAACATGCAAGTCGAGACGAGAACTTTCAGAATTCAGTCTTCCGAGGCTATTTTTAGGGTTTGCATGTCAGGGTTTCTTTTGCATGTCGGATGATTCCTGATGGGTTTTTCGAGAGCTTCGCGATGGTGTGACATGCAAACAGAGATAACCACTCAGTAAGGAACTTGCTATTTTTAGCAGGTGTGTCCCGGCAGCCGCTTCCCAGCAGTTCAGAATCACAAGCCGATCGCAGTGCCACAGAAACGAGAGCAAACAGATGTCATTTGATATGCATGCAGAGCAAATTAGGGTTTCCAACTTCGGAGCCTGAAAAGAAGGGCAAAAAGTCAGAATTTTCGAAAACCGGTGTAAACCACCGCGATCAACGTCCTTCAGGCTATTTGCTGGTAAAATTTCAAGTCAAACGGAGCACTTACTATTTATAGTAAGTAAATTTGGAAACAGGCTAAAAATAGTAAATTAGGCGCATGCGGTGATATCAATAGACAGGTCACGTGGTGAGGAGCGCCACATTCAAATTTCGAGTCAATCAGAGCAGTGGGGCTATTGGAAACAAGCAGTTACTATTTATAGTAAATCACCTTCAGAAATGGGCTAAAAATAGCAGGTCAGCTAAAAATGGCAGTGTCGACAGGGTAACAAGGTTATGAGGATGCAGTGTTTAAAATTTCAAGTTGTTCTGAGCTTCAGAGATGCAAAATTGAGAGGGCTTACTATAAATAGCAGGGCATGAAAAGCTGGTGAAAACGAGGAAAAATTTCTAAGTCTGGAACTTCATCCAGTAGACATGGCAAAATGCGCCCAGTTGATGAGGAGGCATGAAAATTTCTAAGAATGAAGCTCGTCCTTCACACAGGCCAAAATGCGCCCAATCTAGCAGTAAGGTCAAAGGAAGTCAACGCCTTTCATCCTTCTACCTAGCCTAAATGCGCCTTCAAGGCAATGCCTAGCACAAAAAAATTCTAAGTATGAAGTTTATCCTTCATCAGGGGCAAAATGCGCCCAAAGTACAAGTGGTCAATGAAAGTCAACACGTTTATCCTGAAGGCATGTCAAAATGCGCCCAAGGGAAGCTCATGGAAGTTGAAAAAATTTTCTAAGTGTGGATATCCTCCTCACCCCCCAAAATGCATCCTCCTCAAGGGGTGAAATGCGCCCAAAAGACAAACAGGTCAAGGGAGTCAACATATTTCATCCTCCTCCATAGGCAAAATGTGCCCAAACAAGGTCAAGTGAAGACAAAAAAGGTGAAGTTGAAGAGTCATCCTCCTTGCATGCCTAAATGCGCCCAAGTTGAGGTGGTAAAGGTGAGTGTAGGGTGGTAAATAAGGTAAAAGATGAGTGAATACTTCAAAGGCGTGGTAAAGGAAGGGTGAATGCTAGGCGTTATCCCTCTTCAAGTCCAAAATGCGCCCAAGGTGGTGTGTTAGAAAATATTGCAAGGTGATGGATGTGTTGCCTAGGCGTGATGAAGTTAAATATCCTTCTACAAATGCTATATGCGCCCAAGGTGGTAAGGAATTTTCTAAGGCATGTGTGGTGGTGAAGGATGAATGTTGGGCGTAGTTTTTGATTTTCTTCAAAAGTGCTAGGCGCCAGAGGTGATGAGTGTTGTAAGTGTTAGAAAATATTGCCAAAGGGTGGAAATAAAGTGCTAAGGCGTGATTTTAAATTCTTCTAAGTATGATATGCGCCTAGGGTGGTGAGTAAGGAATTTCTTCTAAGGCGTTGGAGTTTTTAAATAAAATTGCCTCTCAAGTGTGGAGTAAAATGCAAGTGGCAAGATTGAATAAAAATTTTAAGGCAAAATTTCCAAGGCAAAATTTTCCCAAGTGATGATTTAAAATTTTTTTCTAAGGCAAAAATATTTTCTCCCTTGGAAAATACCCCTAGAGCTCAAGGTAGTGAAATTTTCTTTCGTGAAACTCCGGCAAACTTTTCAGGGATGAAGTCAGAGAATGATGATAATGCAGGATGAATTCAAGTTCTTCAAGTTGGAGCAACACAGACGATCACAGGCGAAGGATGGATTTAATTTGACAGGATAATATTTTCTAAGGTTCAAAATTCAAAAATTAAATGAACCCGTTCGTTGGGTACCCATGGATTCGAAGCATTCTGAAGAAAATTCTCTTCTGGGTACTGAACATTTGTGATGATAGATGAATTTCTATGTTTTCCGCACTTCGCCAACACTTTTTCAGTGAAGAATTTGATCAGTGCTCAAATTGTGAATTTTCCTAAGGGAAAATTTAAAATTCTCTAAGGCAAGATGAATAAAATGTGTTTTCAAAGTGAATTTCTCCGAATGATGAATTCGGAATGAGTTGCCTAGATAATTTTGATTGAATTCTTCAGTGATGAACTTTCCAGAGCTGATGAAGAATTAAATTCGAATTCAAATGACAGAGTTCCGGCTGGTGAATTAAAAAGGATGAATTTAAATTAAATTTTTCGAAAATAAATTCAAAGATACCAGTCAAAGTCAAATTTCTAGAAGAGCAAGATTCCCGACGTCGAGAGACAAGTGTCAGAAATACCAGAGAGGGAAAATTCGAATTCTTGAAGTGGAGTAGTGGAAGTTTAATGCACTGGCTAAAATTGGCTTCTTCTAGAATTCGAATTTTGGCTATAAAATGAAGAAGTTCCCCTAATTCTATTTTCACACAAAATCGGTGAAAATCTCAATTTGCTCTAAGTAAAGCGTTGCCGAATTGTTGAAGCTTCTTTGAAGAGTCTCAAATTGCTGAAGACCTGAGTTTGGTCGGGGTTGCCGAGGTCACGAAGAGGGGCGAGATTTGCCGGGATTACCAGGGGATTGGATTTTGTTGCTGATTGAAATTCCAGTTGCCGTAATCCAAGAGGGCTTGGACTTCTTGCAAATTGGGTCGAGGCAGTTCAAATCGCAGTTGAGGAGGGACGCATTTGAAGTGAGTGGATCGGAGAGTTTTAAAAAGCGCTTAATTTGCTGATTGTCGTGATTGTCGGGTGAAATAATGCACTTATAGAAGTTCGCTTTCGCAGATTGGAGGTTGGCCAAGAGTAGTGAAGTTTGATCAAATTTACTTGAAACTTTTCTAAGTGCTGGGAAGTTCAAGAGAAGAAGTTGAGGTTTGCAACAAGAAAAGTTATTGCAGCCTTCTTGGAAAGTCACCGGGCAACTCTACGCAATGTCTTATCTTCTATTTAAATTTGGTTACGAAAGCTTGTTATGTTGCGATGGTCGGTGCGCGGGCGACTCCCGCAAGGATAATAACGGTAATCTGTGCAAGCCGTGATCAAGAAGCCGGAAGTAAAACATCTTCATGCCGTAACTGGGAAATTCATTTCAAAGTTGGGCAAGTCGAATGCATTTCACCAACTTGGCCTCATTAACTTGAGACCTTCAAGAACAAAGATGTTGGGGAATTGGAAGTCATCGTAGCCGACCACTTCACACAATATTGTTCGGCGGAAGTTATATGTACCGGCCGTGGTTTCCCACCAGCCATTCAGTGTTCGGAGCTGATAATGGAGTGCGCCAATTATTATGAGAAGGATCATAGATCGATCATGTCACCAGATGGCCAAGTACTAGCCAATCTTACTCCTGCTACCATTGGTGAAGCTTTCAGGATCCCGGTGCACAGGAACATGATTTACAAATCCAGAGAGCGAGCGGAGCGAATGTACGCTTTTGCTTTCGAGAGATGCACGGAGACAATTAACACTCACTGGATGAGCACTCCCAAGCCCTCTCGTACAAAGCTGCTGAAGCAGATCATAGCGGATGACTTGAAGCAAGAATATTGTGATCTCATCATGATGCTGAGCAGAGTTGGTGGCTGTGCACAGTCCTTCATTTTTGAGCCTTGGATGTTTTACTACATCAACCTCGTGCTGGAAGGGAAGGACTATGTCAATTGGGCCGAGATGATCAGTGATAATTTGTATGAGTAGCTCCTGAACCTCAGAAGGACGAAGACATTTTACATGAGCTCTTACATCATTTATATGTTGGCACGTATGACGAAGTACAGGGGTATCTCTTACAAGGAACCTGTCGGTTGTGGCTCCCACCAGTTTAAAATATATGATGCCTGTCCACAGTTGCATTTGGCGAGCACAACTCACTACAAGCGTGTCAACGATTCCTTCACCATGCATATTACGAGATTGCTTCAGGAGCGGTTGCACCACAGAATCTTGAGGGATGCCCAAGAGCTGATTGAAAGGTATGGGTGCTGGTTCATACAGTTTCCAAAATTTTCTTACATTACGCTGCAAGGTTTTTCATCGTACCCATATAGGCTGCCTAAGTACCCAACAGATAGAGTTATAATGCTAGAGATATCTAGGCAATTGCTCGCCTTTGATAAAATTCAGAAGAAGAAGAAGAAGGGAGGAGTAGAATTTCCAATTGTCATGGGCAACTCGGATGAAGTGTGTCCCTCAATACAGGCAGCTAGAGAGGCTGAAAGTGAACTTCAATTTTATCATTTCTCATATCACACCAGCCGACAACACTACGACCCACATCATAACATCAAATGGGTACTGTCAGAGGAATTTAAACATAAGGCCACCATTGAGGATTATTGGGCTGATGCAGCTGATGAAATTGAAGTAAGGAAAAGGATGTTCTCTCGGTTGTCGATTACTTTGATCAGGGAGTGTGAAGTTGTGCCGGTTCCAGATCAGGTGAATGAGGATATGAATGTTGTTCATCCGGATTATGCAGCAGTGAGAGATAATCCACTCCCACCTCCAGATTGGTCAGATCCTGAGATTGCAGATTTGGACACAATTTCTATTCCGGTCCTGACTTTCACTAGGGCATGGGTTGATAGGCGTGTGAGTAGGTTGAAGAGTAGGTCAATTGCTTTGACTTACAACTTGATGGGAGATCACAGGACGCCCACCACTGGCAGGAAGAAACAGATCACACGAGGTCCAGAGTCTAAAAAGAAAGAGCTAGTTCGACAGGAGCCCACTCAGCCAGAACCTCCACGAGTCACAGTTGCATCACCATTGGAGACACGTTCTCCAAGTATATAGGAGGTCTCTTTATTTG
>VDFB02059571.1:0-11378 GCA_007258455.2 Sequoia sempervirens | reverse complement strand
CATTTTGACAAGGTTTGGATGCCCAGAGAGGATTGTATCCGATAATGCTATGTGTTTCAGATATGAGGAATATACTGAATTTTGTGAAAGATATGGTATCTAGATCTCCTACTCATCACCATACCACCCACAAGGAAATGGACAAGCTGAGTCAAGCAACAAGAGCTTAATGAAGATCAAGAGAATCTTGGATCAGAATAAGAGAGCATTGGATTCTAAGTTGAAATCGGCTGTCTGGGTAGACAGGGTGACTATGAAGAAGGGAATCGGTTGTGCCCCATTTGACTTGGTCTATTTCATAAATGCAAGGTTGCCCCAAAATAACCTCATGGAGATGTACAAGTTCGTTCAAGTGTATGACAATGAAGTTGACAACGAGATGCAATTGAGAGTAGATGCTCTCACAGAGCTAGATGAGACTAGAAGGGATGCTCAAAGGAGAAATGCCAATTTGCAAATGTAGGTAAAGAACCTATATGATAAAAGGACATCAGCAAGGAACTTTGAGGAGGGAGATTTAGTCTTATTGTGGAATGCCAGATTAGAAGACACAGGGAAGCATGGGAAGTTTGATGCCATTTGGTTAGGCCCATTCGTGATCAGCAATAAATGGGGAGAAGATTCATATGTTCTTCGAGCTCTGACAGGTGAGATTCTTGAATTGCCAGTTCATGGAAAATTCTTGAAGTTGTACTTCTCTTGAGGTATCTCTTTTCCATGAATAGTAGCTTAGGGTTTGCTTTTTGTTTTGTTTTCTTGTTTGTGTCTACTGGTTTTGTTTGGGCTAGTTCCTAGTTGGTTTTGGTCTTTTCTGTCTGGTCTACTCTCCTAGTGATTTGAATTCTTGCTATGCCCACCAGGGGTATACATCCCCCAACTGGAGCCTATGTTAGTGCCATTTCTGGTTTTCTCATTGTCTAGTTGTGTACTCTAGTTTTTCATGATAAAATTTTAGCTATGGGGTGTTTCTCATTTTGGCACGTGGGATAAGTGGGCTCCCACAAGGGTTGAGCTCAACATGTTTGAATTCACTTCTGGTGGGTGTTTCTCCCTCTGGTTCTATTAGAACTATAAAATTTTACAAATTTTCATAGTCAATTACATCCATGAGTGTTCAAATTGGGCCCTTGTCATTAGCATATTGTCCCTTCCTCATATTTCCTTGTTCATATTCTATTGTGTGATTCATTTGAATCCATTGTGTCATGCATATTTTTCATTCTAGTTCATGTCGGCATAGGTACCCAATTGTCTCCCCAACCTGTGTATGTTCCACTATTCTTTGTTGTAGGTTGTCGGCGAGACATTCCTCTTGTTGTGGCGATGGCGGGAACCCTTATCAGTGTATCTGCTAGCTATTAGGCTAGCCTCTTGCTGAGTTTTTGATGTCTCCGTGAATCTTATCTGTCTCCCCGAGGTCTTCTTTTCTCGGCTGGTGTTAGTTGCGTCGGGGAGATGTCTCCCCGACCCCTTCATGTCTCACCGACTGACTTTTCCCTTTGGTATGTTAGCGTCCGTTCGGGGTGAGGTCTCAGCAGTGTCATCTTGTTACACTAACCAGTGATGGAGGATTTAGTGCTTCAGCGAGATTTTTTATTTTGATGTGTGGTCATGGCGATGGGGTCGGGTCTTACCGATAGCAGTTCAATATGTGGCTTTCGATGGAGGTCCTAAATTCTCTCGGCGAACAGGTGTATGAAGGTCTTCTTGGTATAACAATGTAATGTCTACATAACCTCTCACCGAGGATTGTGTGCTACAGTCACATACATTTGGCAAGTGAATTCATCGGCGGGAGATGTTATAAGTCACAACGACTTGAAATGATGTCTTCAATGAGGCTTGGTGAAATCTCTATAGTGTCTCGCTGATGGTAGGTGACTATAGCAACTGTGAACAAAGTGAAAGGATTGCTTCGGTGAGGGATATGCCCTTGTCTTGGCAAATGGATAGTACATAAAGGAAATGCATTTTGATGAAGCATTTTGACTTTGTATGATGTCTTCCCTAGTCCATCTTCTCTTGCCGATAGTGTGTCTGTTTAGGTGTCACCATGACCTCCTATCGAGTGAGCTTTCTCTCACCGATGGGGCGTTATTCTAAGTTGAAATCTCACACCGATGTGCGCTCGGTCTTGCCGACTTGACTGCTTGATCAAACACATAGATCTTTGCCATGATGTCTGGCTGACCCAACCATCTCTCCCTGACTCTATGGTGCACTCGGTATCCTTTGCGGACTTCGCTGGGATGTTCTGCCGACCCGGTTGCCTCTTGCCGACTATTATGAGTGCTCGATGTAACATAAGATTCTCGGCCTATGGTCCTCCCGACACTACTTTTTCTTGCCGACGGTGATTGCTTGCCTCAATGGCTGATGATATTTAAATGACAGTTGTCTGATCTCAGTGATTGACGACAGAGATTCAAAAATGTGCACAGTCGTGGTTTCAAAGATGTTTGCATGTGAAAAATAGAAGACTTGGAGCATTCATGGTGGCAGATGAGAGGGTCGCTGGTTCCACTGAACCAGCATTCATGGTGACGACTCTAGGACAAGGATGGCATGGCTCGAGTATGGGCACATGGATTCAGCAGTGGATTTGACATTGATTGCCTGGCTTCATTCATGTGGGAATGTCTTTCTTGCAGCAACCTGACCAGTGGCATTTATAAGACCTGAGAAGTTGTTGAAGGTCACAGCGAGTGTTTTGATTGGTCACAATGAAGTTGGGGTCTGACATGGCATGTTGATGTGGCTCTGAGTTGGATGGCGATCCCTGGACTATTTAAAAGGAATTTATGAATCATTTGTAAAGGTCTTCGGCCAGATACTAAAATAAGAACAAAAAGAGCACTAAGTCACAGAGTCAGGTTTTTACTAGATTTTGAGGTCTCAGGTTATAGTCGGTAAATTTTAAGGTTCTTGGATGCATACCAGAACCCAAATGAATTTGTTTAGGTCTTTGAGTCTCTCCTTTGGATTGTACATTTGAATTTTTAATGAAAATGATCAAGGATTATTCCATTAGCCTTTGTAATACTTTCTTGCATTGTCTGTTTTGATAATAGCCCTTGTTCAAGGAACAGGCTAAATTGCTTTCATCATCTCAGAAATTTATATGTATGATTGAAGGATTTGATAAGTAGTCTTTGAGATTTGATCACTAGGTATGGGATTAATAAGGTTAATTTCAAATAGGCTTTACTTTTCCAAGTAATCATTCCTTCTATTTGCATATTGTCTTCACTCCTAGCCCAATGGATATGGCACTGATCTGATATATGCTATTTGTCTTTAGGGTTTCAGTTATCTTACTTAAGAACATTTATTTTATTTAATCAGTCTTGTTTGATGTCTTGCCCTACCTCCTGGTTTTTGCAAGTACTGTGTTACTGAGAATCAAAGCCATATTTGAGGTTCTCAATACTTGGCATCAAGAGTCATCTGCTATAAAAAGCAATGTCTGGTCTTCTTTAAGGCATTGTGTGGGTAAACCTACCCTAGTTCTATAGAGCCTTAAGAGCAGAAAATCTCAGTCTTTGACTGAATCTTGTTAGTTGGTCCAGGTCCTCCGAGCTGCCCTTGATTGAAGTTGGCTACTCCATAGGTAGAATAGGAGACCAACCTGGTTGCTCCATTAAAAACAACCAACATGAGCTACTAAGTTGTATGCAACTGGATAGAATGCATCTAAGGGATGAAGCCAAATATAGCCTAAGCCTTGAAATCATAGAAATATCATAAGGTGATTGACAAAAAATGTAAGTTGTAGGAAGGATTGATAAATCATGAGCAAAAGCTAGACTATGAGCTTTGAAAACAAATCGACACTAGATGTGGAGAATAGAATGGCAACCCATCAGTATATACATAGAAATACATGACTCATGGTGTCATGCATATTAAAAACCAAGGATACCCATGATAAGCCCACAAGGAACAAATGAAATCATACAAGGCTTTATTCAAATGATGAATATAGGAGGATGCAATGCTTGGTTGGAGGATCGAATGTTCTAAGTGTACCAATAAGGACTACTGATGATGAACTAAAGTTTACGGGGATGAGGGTGGTGAACATCAGCACTCAAGTGATTGAATGGCCATTCCACTCCACATATTTTTTGTAGAAATATGGCTTGCAGAGTCCGCTACTCAGATCGTTGTCCCCTTTGCCATTAACTATAGCTGCCTCATGATGACCACCCATAGGATTAGCCCTATGGTAACCTCCTCTACAGATTCTACACTCTTGGAAGCCTCCCACATAGTGTCGTTGTGAGAGGAGGAAGAAAGAGCAATTACTGATATCATGAAGGAGAATTGGGGAAACATTAAAGATATTAACGGTCATCATTGTAAAATTATTGTAGTATGGACATCGGCTGTATCAAACATATATGAAGATGAAGTGATCGGTGGAGCTTTGGCTTGTAGATACTACAATAGAGGCAGCTATCAGTTCAATATCATTTACGGTTCTCTCGTCCCATCGTCCCGCACTATTTTCACCACACTCTTCCTATGGAATCATCCCCGACTAGTACCATTTTTCAATGATAGTGCATATGGGTTTCTCCTCATGACATTCTGCATCATGTGCCCCTACACCATTTTCATGTAACATGCCTCTCATGATTTTCATTGAGATAAGATCTCAATTGGCAACCATGCCTTCCCTTGTCTTCATGGATTTTGATCTCATAGATTTAGAGGTTGCACCTGTGGGGAAACCTCCTGGTTGGGGTCAGTACTTGATTGTAGAAAAGTGGTGATATCAAAGAATTTTGATGGGATTTATGAAGATCAATCATCTTTTCCCCACATTTCAATACAGGAGGCAATCTGACTAAATATGGACTTCAAGAGTATGATGTGTAGGTCTGGTTTGAATCAACACCATAACAAGACTGTAAATCCCATCTCATAGTCCCATCACAAGCATCCTTTGTACTAGTGTTCTAATGAACGTTTCAATAGGGTATCATAAGATTCAATCAGAAAATACAAAGGGAAGGTAGGCATATTATGGGTATTCTAATTCCAACTGTAGCTAGATCCACCTCATAGGGCATTTTGTGTATTATGATGAGCAAAGTTCATGAAATATAAAAGGATAACACTAATCGTCCAAGAAGGAACATTGATATAAAGGTGAAAATAATCACCAATCGTAATCTGTGAGAAGTCTATGGACATCACTCCTATCTTGGGTTTCTTGTTTTCTTTGTCACCTTGAGCATCATGGCTTTAATGAGGGTTGGCTTCTGAAGTTCATTCAATTAGGAGGCATGCAAATGATGATTGCAAATGGGAATTTTCTCAAGAATACCATTGTCCCAACAAGAAGGGAGGCTCAAGTATTGATGTTCTTGCTGAAGGCCTGATTGAGGTACTTTGTGATGGATTTAATAAATGTCATAACGAATTGGATTGATACGGGAAAATAAAGAATGAAGGATCACCTAGTAAGCCCTAATTCATTGATTTTGAAGTGGCCCTTCACGGGCAGTTCCATTTTATGCACCATGGGAATTTCATATGTGGGGTTTCGCATTCTCAATTCCATCACCTACGACCTTCCCAACCAACGTACCCACACCTTTATCCCATGGATGACATTCATGTTAAATGTTCCCACAAACACCATAAAAGTGCTTCATGCCTGCAGCTCCATAACATTAGACTCATTGACATGATTACTGCATCACCTCATGAAAATCATTTATAAAGGGAGGGTGATATTATTGAGGGAAATTCTTGAGTCTTACAAAATTAAAAAGAGAATGATACTACTATTTAAAAGTGATTTAAAATTTAAAAGGGTTTTAAGTAATGATGTCACTTTGTCTTTATGATCAATTTTAAGAATTTTGCTAGGGTCCTCGTTTGCATGCATAAATGATTTAATGACGCTTTGATTAAGACATCGTAAATATTATATGTAGGTATTCTTGTAGGAAGGGAAACTTTTATGAGCCTTCGGAGATGCATATTGAAGAAATGACTACACACAAGGAGTTTGCATATGGAGTGCGATCAAGGGAAGGATGCTTCCACTTTTGATGACATGTGGAACCCCGTTAGGGGTAGAGCTTTAATTTAAGGATGTCAAGGATGGAGATTTGTTTGTTCTCATGATGGAAGAAAAAAGAACTCTTTAGGGGAATGAGGCTGCACTTGGGAAAGTCTTCAAGCAAGCATGCTTCATATCGTTATCAACCTGCGGTCCAAGGGGAGAGTGCGTGCTCTGGTCAAATATGCTCAATGATGGTAGGGATGACTAATATATGATGGCATGCTAAAAATCATAGATAGTCAAACTATTAAGGAAAAGGGAGCTCTCTTTGTCACAAACAATCATGACTGGCCGTGATTTATCCTCCTTATCGGCATCGATTTTTTTTTTCGACGGCCGGTCCATTTCACAATGATGCAAAATCAGGCAAGAGGCACTTTGGGATTGCCGGGCGGAAATTTACCAACGTTGACGCGAAGAAATGGGCATCCTTTAAACAATCACCCCAGCTACGTTGAAAAGCAATTGGCTGAAACACTTCTACGCCAGCTGGGCACCAAAAATATCGTGCCAGTGAAACGGTTACGTATTTCCTATATTTCCATATATTGGAGGGTAGGTGAAACCATAAATTGTATCAAATCTGGGCCACTAATTGTAAATCAATCATGTCCATTCATTCTCATTTTGGAATACTATAAATAGGGGCTTTCCCCTCATTTGTAAATGGTTGGAGAACTGGTGTAAAGGGAATTTTGTAGCAATAGAAGACAACATTGCATGATTTTATGGATGTTATATTTGAGTTTTCTCATCTTGCATGCATGGTTCTACTTCCATGTTAGATTTAGCTTGTAGTTTCTTGGATGAATTTAATGGTGTTGGTTGTTATAGTATTTGATGCACTTCCAACTCATGCATTTTATGGTTTGTCAATGATGAATCACTTTGTAAAGCTAGTTTGAGCTAACTTATTTGTTGTAATCTAGTTCAATTGTACATTCATGAGGTGAATACAAAATCTAAAAATCTGCAGTCCTTAGAAGATTGCATTCATTTTGTGTAGTTGTAGGTCTTTCTTGGTCAAGAAAAATCTTGTTTATGGGAGTTTGTCTACTATAACACCCTCCATTGTTATTGTTCATTCATAGCTTAGGATTAGAAAAAAATTCTCAACCCTTTCCCTTTTGCTATTTCTTCTAGTCCCTGGTTAGATTAGGATCTCAAGCATCACCATGAAGCTAAATTGGATGAACATGATGAGTTTCAGCTTGCTGTTTTGAGTGAGTGACCATTGTTCATTTACTTCTAGCACTTTGAAACTCTATTTGCAGACCCAACTTCCCTTGCTTTGTAAACCATAAAGGTCAACCCTATGATTACCAACAAAATGCATCGACCAATTGAGATATTCCAAGAATTGTCATGACCTGACACCTGAAACCTTGGGGTAGTGATTTGTAACTTGTTTGCAGATTTCTACCTTTCAAAAGTGGAAATGAATTTATGCATTTCCTGTGTTGAGAAGCGCAAAAACACCCATCAACAGAACTAGCGCTAGAATGAGGGCATGACTGAGCTTGAGGCTACGAAGTTGAAAGTGGGAAGTTGAAAAGAACCTTCAAGTAAAAAATATGAGATAGGAAGATCTCTTTATATGCTAGAATTTTAAAATAAAAATTTTTGGAGGCAAATAAGAGTTGAGCTCATATTGAACATTTTCAAATTAACATTGCTCAACTACATGTAGATTTGAATAGGAGATTGAGGAGACCATTGCAACAATTTACATTGGTAGAAAAATGTAGAATCCATGGCACTCAAAGGCATAATGAGTTGGGATGTCAAACATTCTTGGATAGAATTGGAAAAGTACTACAAGGATAAATTCCCTTTTGGGAAGTATACTAGCCCTTGGCTCTTGCCGATCTAGAAGAGGAATTTTCTAACATGGTAGCCAAAGCATTCAAAGAGCTTATACAAGAACACCTGGATGGCAAGGATTGATTAAAATTGGAAGAGGTACTAATGTCTAGTTGGTGCAGATTTCACAATGCACCTCACTCAGAGCTTACTTGTCCATCATGTGCAAACATCATCACTCAAGTCAAGGGCGGTTTGAACAAGTCAGAGCAACCAAATCTCAATGAAGGGGAGTTATCCCATGAGGCAAGAGGACAACATATTGAGGTTGAACCAAGAAGCTCCATAGAAGTATATGCTATGACAGCAGGCATAGAGGTTGAAAGTCAAAAGGAAGAAGTTGATTTCCTTGGGGTAGCAAGGAGTCTTGATAGAAGTTTGGTTGGAAGGAAATTTGAAGGTATTTCCTCCATAGACAAAGGGAAGCATTTTTCTCAAGAAGAGGAATGGTTGGTAGTTAAAGGTGAATGGATGGAGTTTGATGCAACACATGCTGTAACAGTCAATGGGGAGACTAAAATTCAAAAAGAATAAGTTGATTTTCCTTGGGGAAACAATGAGTCTTGATAGAAGCTCAGTTGGAAGGAAATATGGTCTTTCCTCCATAGATAAAGGGAAAACTTCTGCTCAAGAAGAGGAACGGTTGATAGTTAAAGGTGAATGGATGGAGTTTGATGTAGCACATGCTATGATAGCCAATGAGGATCTTGAAAATTAGAAGGAAGAAGAGGTAGAATGCCTTGGGGCAGTAGAAAACGATGAGAAAAGCATAAGAAAAATTAGACTAGAAGACCTTTCCTTCATGAATGATAGTGATTAAGCATCTAAAAATGAAGATTTTGAGGAGTGGGAATAACCACAGGTCACTTTTGTCTACCATCAAATTTTCTTCCCAACTGAAGATGAAAATCTGGTAGTGGAGAGATACAACAAGCTCATGTAAAGACTAGCAAGGGATTTGTCAGAGCTAAGACACCAAGTGGATTTAGAGGTATTGCTACTGCCTAGTTGGTGTAGGCTCCATGACTTTCCACATTCAGAGTTCACATTTCAACTATGCCAAGAGGAAATCAAACAAGTTAAAGAACAAGTGGGACAACCTAATTGTTGGCATATGGCTTAGGGAGATTATTGGTATGGCTTCTCATGTTGTCATTGATGGCAACTGAAGTCACTATTGTGGTCCACAGATTAGAATCTGGTCATACTGGAAACTAAAGTTAAGTACAATGTTTTACCAGCACAGAGCATGAAGAATAGGGTATCCAATTAGCATGTTAATCCGTATGGTTCACCAGATCACAATCTTGAGTTGTGGATCCCTAGGACAATTTTCTATGCATCCATGTTATCTTTTTGTTAAGTCTTGTGTTATTTCCTTAACTGGTGTATGAGTAAAGAGATCTAACAAAATGTTTTTCTATTTATTTTCTCATTGTGGCCAACCTAATCAATGTAGCGTGTTCGAGGATGTATAAGGGATGATTGTTCAAATGTTTTTATCTTCAAAAATTTTGTTTTGGGTCCCAGCTATAGTCTAGCCAACTTTTGTGGGTGCACATTAATTTTAATTTGTGATTTGAGCTGACCATTGAAGGACATTTCATTTTTTGTTAAAGCCAACTTGAAGCAATGAAATATTTGCTAGCAGATATATATATTAGATCGGTACTTCATTTTGGTGATGAGAGAAAAAGTGTGAAAGTGTGTGAATGTGTGTGTAAAGCGGAGAAGATGTGTGTGTGAGTATTAGAAGGGTGATTGAAGCGATCTATGCATAGTTTCAGAAGGGTAGAAAAATAGAGAAGAGCATACCAGAGCAGAGTAGAAATACAAAGTCAAATAGAAGGGCTAAAGATCATTTTACTGAGCTTCATTGGAATTGAATCCAATCATTTGGAGATGCTATCTTCTTAGTTCAATTTTTTTGTAATCACAAACATTTTTTAAGGTAGTGAGCCTTCCTTATTTTGAGTAGTGAGCTCTAGGCAGTGTGCCTAAATGCATGTGCATTCCCTTTTGTTCATAATTTTAACAGAGTATAAATTGTGGATTAATCTCCACCGTATTTTTTCCCCTAACAGGGTTTCCACATAAAAATATTGGTGTTATGATGTCTTGATAGTCTCTTTAATGTGCTTGCATGATTGTTCCAGTCTATATGCGGTGAATGATATTGAAGTTTAAATATTATTGTTGATAGTTTAAAGTCTAGATTGAAATTTAAATATAGTGGAACACTAATTTACCCCCCCTCTCAGTGTTCCTAGAGTCCAACACTAATGCACTACTTCCTGTAGTTGCTTTAAGAGCCAAAGCAGAGGTCCAAGAACCTGAACCAAGTTATAACTCAGTTGAAGGCAACCCTCAAGAAGGTGTTGGGACAGTAACAAAAGAAGGATAGCAAAATAGTCCTGAGCTTTCTAATGATGAAGCTGATAAAATAGGGAGGTTGTCCATCAAACATCAAAAGTCTTTCCCTATAGAAGAGAATTTGTATGTAATGGATGATAGGATTTATGGAGGGGTTTTGGAGGTGAATCACTCATCATACATTGATCCCCTTGATAGTCTAGTGTCCCTTGTTGGTTTCTTCCCACTTGGAATTGTGCCACAATGGTATAGCGACATTGAAGAACAATACATCTTAGAGGTTGGAAATGATGAAGACATACTACCTGAACCTCTAGACAGTGAAGCATTAGATCTTCTAGATTGGGAGAGGAACTCCTTTTCTGTCTATAGTGATAGTGAACAAGAGGATACAAGTGAGCATCTTGATGCACCACACAAAATAAGGGGAGAAGAAAACCAAGGGAGGGATGCCTTGGGGGCTGATCACATGGGTAACATGACATTTCAACTATAAGAACAGGCTAAAATGGGGAATCCTTTTGCTTTGTTCATTGTTGATCCTCCTACACATTCTGAAAGGTATGACTGGACAAATTTGTCCATGTCATCCTTCTATGACATTGGACATCATAAAATTAAGGTCAACACTAGGGAAAGAAGATGGGACATGTTTCCCTTTTTGGGACATCAGTCGAGAAGACATTGAAATGACGAAGGATCAAAGAGATGAAGTGTACTTCCTTGAAGAATAGCCGACAAAGGTTGCGGGTCCCATTGATAGCTTGGAAGAGGTGCTTGTTACCTCATTCTCCCAACCTTGTGTAAGCTTGGGATCAATTTATGATGCAAGAGGGATGTTGTACCACCCGAGGCTCCATGACCAATGATGTAGTGCTTGCTCCTGACTGTCAAATGCTGCCACATTTACATGACAACATCCTGGTTCTATCTTTCCTTACTCCTATGAATAATTAAAATTGCATTTATCATTCTGATTATGGGAATGAGGGGAGACAGACGTGTTTATGGATTGATCATGGGTCTAATGAATGACCTCAAATATTGTTTTTCCTCAATA
>VDFB02059570.1:0-26564 GCA_007258455.2 Sequoia sempervirens | reverse complement strand
TTGAGTACTTTCAAGAGATGTATCCTCACACGTCCAAGCTAGCTGAAAAATACAATTATCAGGGGGGAGGTCTTGGTGTAGAAGAACAAGGAAGATTACAACCTGTTGACACACCTATGCGACCTAGAAATTTGGGCTTAGGCTATGATAAAAATTGAAAAGGTTCTGCACCATCAACTAGTACCTCTAATAATCTCAATGTGGATAATGTTTTCCTTGAGGACATACCCGAGGAAGAGACTGTCATACTCTCTTATGATGATGTAGATCTCCCTTCCCTATTTGACTCCACATCCATCTTTACCATAATCCTTTCACTTCACCATTCTGACCTTATTGATTGGGATTTACGGAGTAGTGCACCTATCGATACCTTTCCTTTAGTGGAAACTTACGTGCATCTCATGGGATTGGTGGAAGATGAACACCCTAACCACAAAAGTAAAAATAAGCAAAATAAAAAAAGGTCATCTAGTGAAAACCTCTCTAAGGAAATCCCTGACTCATCAAAAGTAAAAATAAAGGGTGTATCCAATAGTGAAAACCTTGATTAGGCGTTGGAGGATGGGGATGTTCATCTTCCCCTTGTTGGAAATCAATTGTTTGAACGGTCCTCTATCTTGAAGAGACACAAGAGGTCAATTTGGGAACAGAAGAAGACCCTAAGATCACATACGTAGCCAAATTATTGTCAGAGGAAGAACATTCTATCATTGTCAACCTGTTAAAGGAAGGAATCATCAACTTTGCATGGACTTATTCATACATACTAGGATTAGATCCCACACTAGTTGTACACCATTTGGATGTTCACCCGAATGCTAAACCTGTTAAATAGAAACTAAGAAAAATGCATCCCCAACCTTCTTTACTCATCAAGAAAGAATTGGAGAAACTGTTAGAGGCTTGGTTCATAAGACTTATTGACTATTCTGATTGGATATCCAATATAGTTTTTATGTGGCCAAACCAAATGGGAATATCAGAATTTGGACATATTTTTAGGATCTCAATAAATATTGTCAAAAGGATGATTTCCCTCTTCCAAACATTGACATGCTAGTGGATCTTATAGCAGGGCATGAAATGTTATCCCTCATGGATGGATTTTCTGGCTATAATCAAATCATAATCACACCAGAGGATCAACATAAAACTGCCTTCACTACCCCTTGGGGAACTTTTTGCTATAATGTCATGCCCTTCAGTCTCAAAACTGTGGGGGAAACCTATCAGCATGCTATGACTATTATCTTCCATGACCTCATCCATATCATAATGGAAGATTATTTCAATGACTTATTGGGGAAGTCCAAGACCAAAGAAGAGCATCCCATGGTCCTAAAGAGAATATTTGAATGGCTAGAGCAATACAAGTTGCATCTAAATCCAAAAAAGTGTGTTCAAAGTTAGATCTAGAAAGTTGTTGGGATTCATAGTCTCCAGAAGGGGTGTTGAGGTAGATCCATCCAAGGTCAAGGCCATAATGGAAATTCCCCTACCACGTAATCTAAAGAAATTAAGGAGTCTTCAAGGGAAGCTACAGTCCATTAGATGCTTCATAGCCCAACTTGCCAACAAGTGTCAATCATTCACACATCTCTTGTGCAAAGACACCACCTGCATGTGGGATTCAGAGTGTCAACAAGGCTTCAACAAGATTAAGGAGAACTTGGCTCATCCACCCATCTTAATTCCTCCTATTCCAGGCAAACCACTCTTGTTGTATATCTCAGCTACATCAGTTGCACTAGGGGCATTACTAGCATAGCATGATGAGTTCTCCAAGGCGTGTGCTATCTATTACATCATCTGAACACTTGTAGGCTACGAGCTTAACTATTCTCCAATGGAAAAGGCTTACCTAGCAGTAGTCTTTAGTTCACAAAAGCTTCATCACTACATGCTTAGTCATCTGATCTCAAAAGTTCACCCACTCAAGTACCTATTATCTAGAACTTCTTTAACTAGTCACATGGCCAAGTGGGTGATGCTACTAAGCGAGTTTGACATAGAGTACATAGACCATAAGGAAATCAAGGGACAGATCATAGCAGATTAGTTGGTCGATAATCCTTTGGTGAATGCATATCCGTTAGTAGCCAAATTTTCTGATGAAGAGGTCCTTACAATTGTAGAAACAAATACATGGATACTCTACTTTGTTCAGTCATATACGCATAGTGGAGTTGGTGTAGATGTCTTATTTGTCACCCCTTAAGGAGATTATATCCCAAAGTCATTCAGATTAGCATTTGCATGCACCAACAACATCATGAAGTATGAAGCTCTTATCACTGGTCTTAGAATCACCATCCAATGGAACAACACCTATCTACGAGTCTTTGGCGAATCTCAACTAATTTTCAAAAAGGTCAATGATGAGTTTCAAAGAAAGGATGAAAAAATGTTACCCTAAAAATGTAAGGTGGATGACTTCAAGAAGTATTGTTACCAATTTTTCGCCACAGCTCGATTGGTGGAGTTGCCTGAACATTGTTATATCTTAAGGTGAAATTATAGATTATGTTTAAGTGTTGTTTGCATCATGTTCATTGTTTGTCAAGTGACAGTTGTGCATTTACAATGAGAAAACATAATTTGAGAAGTGTTATTCAAATGTTCCAAAATTAAATGAAGTACATAATTGAACATATAAACAACAGAGCATTCTAAATGCTTTCATTTCTTTCATGAAATGATTCATATTTACATAGCTTCATTTGATTGCAAGAATCCAAATGATATTACAACATTGCATGGAAATGCATTTTCTTTTCAAATGAAAGGAAAAAGATGAAAACAAATATCCACACAAGTCATGGATGTGACTGTCACAGTGCATAACTAATAGCACACTACATTATGGAAGATGCAAAAGACGAAATCACATAAGTAACAACATAACCATCATTGCCTGATTGCCTAATGGTCGACGCTGAAATGTTGCACCTTTGAATTCACGAGCTCTGTTGACCTGTAAGAGAAAAGAGGGGGATGTCAGAGGCTCCAATTATGAAGATACCTATATGAATCACCAACAATAGTGCAGCCTACTAACAATCATACACTAAAATAATCAAGAAAAGTACAAAAGAAATGAGTTGAAGGAGAAACATCAATATGATCACTATATCTTGTTTTTATGCTAACATTGTTTGTTTCCTTGTGCAGGTATAGGGAAAATCACGATGTTGTTTATTATTCGAAGACCAAGTATTTGAAGAAAAATGGGCTCCCAAAAGGGTAGAGCTCGGCATGCTTCCCTTATTCAATTCAAGTGGGATGATAAGAAATCGTATCATCATATTCATCAAAGGGAGTGATATACAACTGAAAGAGTAAAGCATAGTTATCTATCAAGCTATTAAACCAACTGTGCATTCATAACAATCAGGTTAATGCTTTCTGAAAGCTACAAGTGAACAGTGAGTTTAACCCGCTCAATCATCTAACTGAGTACATTTATATCAAACATTGTTGTATGGTTCACGTTCTTTTGCTGCAGTGTTATTTGTTCATCATGATTATTTGTCATGCAAGGTTCAGTTCATCAGTGTTCTTTTTCACAACTAAGGATAGTGAACAGGCATACATTATGCCTTAATGAAGAGTTTTGTTTCAATTTTCATCTTAGGAGAGAGTAATTTCATAGAACAGTTTATTAAGTGGAGAATAAAAATGCATGAAGAGTGCCAGGTTGGAGCCCAAGAGTATGAAAGACGGAAAATGCACTTAAATAATAAATGAACAATTAGTTCCAGTTTGACTGATAATACAAACGCAGCATTAAGAATTACAAGGTGAGAAATGATTGTTCCAGAAGGTGTTTCTGAAGTGTTAATCATGCACTAAAAAAAATATCAAGTAAATGCAGTCCATAAACAATCAAATGTTTCAATTAAAATCTTTGCATAAGTCCAAGAAAAAAATCAAGAAGTCAATCATCCTGAGTTTCTTCGAGGAAGAATCAATAAGGAGGTAGCATCAAAGTGGCTTGAAGAATATAGATGCCACTGTTTTCATTATTAAATGTGAAGTACAAGGACAGAAAGCAAGAGTTTGATGTAAGATCAAACATGCGATCTTTCATTGAATATAGTGTGCAGGTGGGCTAGATACAATTTTTTGATGAATGGTGGAATTAAGTAATCCAAGATTCCACTACTTTTTTTAAAGTCTTGTTTCTGCATTTTTCATGTTTTTCAAAGGGAGATATAGCTAGTAAAGGTCATTTTAGAATAATCAAATGTATAACAAAGCACAAGGAAGTGACAAAAGTGCTTCTGAAAGTTCTAGTTTAGCTGACAGAGAGGACACAGTCCATACAGTTGCAATATTTTAACTAAATCTTTGCATAGAGTAAAGCAGAGTATACATTGAATATGTGATCTACAAATTCAACCAAAAGGATTCTATATGCAAGAAGGAAAAATAGTTATATCAGCTAGCCAAGAGCATGAAGGTTTCAGCAAACTCATGTGGGTTTGTTATGTTCAAACTTCTTTATATTATTGAAAGCCCATGACAAGTTTTGTCTCAAGAAAAACAGCATGAAGTCGACATTTAAGTAATGCAAACTGTAGATACATTTCCAGCATTTGTGAACCTGTGGTTCTTTTTCTTCACAAAGAGACAAGTACAGGAGTATGGGAATAACTCTACGAGATGTAAGCAAAGTGCAGATATAAGAAGGTTTTAAATGAACTTTCAGTTTTGTCATATGGTGGTATACCTATGTAATGAAATGACACAGATTTCTCTAAGTTCCTATACGCCCGTGTGGTGAAAATTGAAGAGTTTGGATGCTAAAAGAAGCTCATATTTTACACAATTATTGAAATGTGCAGATTTTTTATATCACAAATGAGTTACATGGTGGGGATTTCACATGAAATGCAGAAATAAGAGATGGGTCGAGCCCAATTTTAGTAATGAATGCCAAGTCTAAGTTTTGCAACTATAAGTGCAAAAGAAGTAAAAATTATCATGAATCGAAACTGACATATAGAAAGGAGTGCATTTTTTTTCATAGACAGTAAATACCCACATTGTGGTTTCAAGTAAGTGTACAGATTTTCACCATTTCCAAATTACCCGTATGGGTATTTTATCAAAACAGCAAGGTAAAAGTTTTGTCATATTTACAAGATAAAAAACAAGAGTACAAAATGTGAACTTCCTTTGGTGGGTCAAGCTTAAGAAATGGATAAAATACAGTTTTATTCAATTCTCATAATACCCATTAACGGGTTTGTCCTCAAATATACAAAAAGGGTGAGATTCTTGTTTTGGGTCGAACCCAAAAACTCTAAAAAATGCTTTTCTATGATACATATGGTGCGGCCTGTGTATGACCATGATCTCATAAATAAGGGAAAAGTTCTTTGAGCTTTCTGAAGAATGAGATAAATTCTTTAGGAAAAACTTACCATTTCAAGCCTGTAGGAGAATGCTTATAGCCACGGCCAGAGCGATATTAGAGTCTCAAAACTCCAAGCAAAGTATCCAGTGCGAGCTCGTATGGGATGGCTAATGGAGACAAAGAACACATAAGTAACAAAATAGTAAGCACATGAAGTAAGGAGCTATCACAAATGCATCGGAGGTTGTCTAAGTTGTGGCCACAAGACCAAGAAGCTTGAAAGATGAAGTCACAAAAGCTACAAACAGGAAGCTCACCTTGTGTAAAGAGAAATGAGAACCCTCAAACAATTTTTCTCATCGAGCTCCAGAAAAAGCCCGAGTTCGTGTATATCGGCCAGGAAGAACAAAGCACGGAAATAAAAAGGGAAGTCAGAAACAAGCATGAACATGCCGCGACCTTAATGGCCTTTCCTATTTTTGAATTAAGTAAAGAACCACAATAGTATATGATTCAATCTTACCCATTGAAGAACTCGACTATCAGAAGGAAAAAGTGAAGACTTTTGAACACATGAGCTACAGACTGAGCTCAATCATGGCGGCATGCTCTCTCAAGCAGAGCTCATTTTTTTCCAAATGATGAGTGCAAAATGAAATCATTTTAGGGATTGATCTCTTTTGTCTCATGCCCTAATTCGACCCAACATTATAATTATCTATAATATTCAATTATCAATAGCACATGGGAAATTCGAAATAGGGTTACCTTGCATTGTGATTTATTAAAATTTGAAGCTAATGTTTGAAAGGCCGAAAATTCATATGCCTAGGTCGATGTGTTAGGTCTTTAGGGCTTGTATTTTTATTGACACCCTTATGCCTTAGAGAAATTTGGAGACATGTTTACCTTATGCTATTGCTTTTGAGAGAAAACAATGAGGGTATGAATGTTGAAATATCTTATGACCTAGGGGTGATTTTTGATCATTAGCTACTTAGGGTTTTTGTTTTAATTGAGTTTAGAGATATCAATTAGAGATGTTGATAAGAGAAAGTGATATGCATTGATATTTTTATGATTTAATAAGGGAAAGAAATCAAGCATTGTATTGATGAATTAAGCATGTAATTCTTTTTGCAAAATATTTTGTAATCTTTAGTTGCAAAAATAGACAAATTGTAAAATCTGTAGTGATGTAAAGAAGAATCGTAAAGCAATATTTTATAAATTGTTTTATGATTTCTTGCTATTTTTAGCAGATTATATTGACTTTCTTCTTTGTAGAGTTTGAGTTTTATCTTGGAGAGATAAGGTGTTTTTCTGGATTTTAAAGCAGATTCAGCCTATTTTTAGAGGCTTTCCAATTTGATCATAAAAGCAGTATGTTTTTTTTCTACTTTTATGCAATTTTAGAGACAATTTGAAGCTTTTTTCCTTGAGCTTCTTTTTGAGCGCGGATTAGGGTTTCTTGGGTGATATATTCTGAAGAGACTTAGTCTTTTCTCTCTTCTTCTCAGTTCAGATTTCAGTTTCTTGCT
Organism: Sequoia sempervirens; assembly: GCA_007258455.2. NCBI lineage: Eukaryota > Viridiplantae > Streptophyta > Pinopsida > Cupressales > Cupressaceae > Sequoia > Sequoia sempervirens. The sequence continues at coordinate 19,658 of VDFB02059570.1, read as the reverse complement.
CATACACATCTTTCAACTTGTAAACCTTTTGTACTCAATTTCAGATTATGGCATACTCCTTCAGTTGAATAAAGCAGCACTCATTCGTTAGTTCTATTTTTTTTGTAGTTTTAGTTCAAAGTTGTATTGTGATTTCTGTTTTGTAGAATCCTTATTATGTCCTAGAATTGTAATTTTGGTACAAAAAGTTCATAGAATATAGGTTGCATGTTGTGTTTAGGTTTGAATCTTCATGCAAATTATTCATGTGTTTAGTGTTCATGAGGAATTGTGAAATACTGTTGTTTTCTTAAAGTTGTTTGTGGGAAAAAACCAAAGCCATCATTAAGTTATTATCAAGTCCTCAAAGTCATTTTTAAGTAATAGTTTTCATTTCAGTCATCTTTCTATCCCTTTCCTCAGAAATATTTAGAATAGGATCGATCATTCGGAGAACCAGCTCACTCTGGAGATTCCTTCTTCGTTCAGATCACCCACATCTGAAGAAGGTTTCCATGTTTTAGTAGATTGTTGAATCTTGCATTCAGTGGGGTGCAAACCTATTGATAACAGTTTTTGGCACGCCCGATGGGACTTTGAAAGCCATTTTCAGAGAAGTTTTAATATTTTCAGTTTGTTGTTTGGTGTATGCAGCTGATTTTCTAGCCTTCTGGAGGCTCATTACGATAGACCTGGCGACTCTGGTTCTAATTTTTGCATGCTAGTGCAGCCTACGCATGAGAAAGATACAGACAAGGTCAAGTTCTACACCCTTCAAGTATCGAGAGTTGTCCCCATCATGAAGAAGAGGCAGAATAGCAAGGAGGCTTTTTGAAACACCTACAAGATTGAAGTCTACACCTCTTATTTTTAGTGCCTTAGTTTTGTCACCAGGAGTACCGGTCCCAATTTCACAAGTACCGCCAATGGCAGCACCAAGGCAGCACCCATTCACACCTTTCAATGGAGGTACCCCATTAAACATCCTTCAGCATGACGGCATACTGGTTGCAGCCCTTAGAGGTCTGCCATACTTCATCGGGGAAGATTTCACCACACTAGTCGAGCACATCTGTGACATAGCCACGTTATGCTCGGTGCATAATATCATGCAGGAGAACTTCGCGCTAAGGTTTTTGGTTGCGTCACTCAAAGGCAAGGTGTTACAATGGTTCAGAAGCCTCACAGCCAACTTGATCGCGACATGGGATGCGTTAGGTAATGGTTTATATCAACATTTTGTTGATAAATCTGACAACCTATCTTTATTAGAATAGTTGAGCGCCATTCAAAGGGTGCCACACGAGCACTTGGCCGACTTCAACTACTGATTTCAGAGAACCTGGGACATGATTCCCCCAACGGTAAAGCCCTTACTAGCCCACACTTTTTTGTTTTACTTGAAAGCTTTGAATAGTAAAATTGCAGTCATGACTCAATCTATGGGTGGGCTTACACTCCCTAATGCCTACAATATAGCCATTAACGCTGAAAATTGCCTCTTCCAAGCTAGAGACATAGCTTCTAGACCTCCTATGTCTTTGTTTCCAAAAATATAGCCACCTATTCCTACTGTTGAACCTCCCTTAGTTGTTGTCCCACTTGTTCCAGCGATAGGTTATCATAATACAGCCCAAGAAGTTGTTGCCCCAACCCCAAATCAGGAGATGCAATAGATTAAAAGCATATTAAAGACCTTTGGGAATGATCTCGTGACTATTAAAAAGCATGTTGGCCAAGAACATAAGCCTTATCAGGCTCCTTATCAGTAAAACCAGTAAAATAGACCCGCTTTTCAAAATGATTATCAAGCCCAAAGAAGAAATTTTAACCCGAGGCCATTCCATCCATACAATTTGAACGTAGCCAATTCGTCAAAGGAACTTGTGCCACAAAATAATGTTGCCTAGGATTGCGATTGGTGTTATCCATGTAATTAGCCTCATAAACAATCAGTGTGCGCCAATGGAATGAGAAATCAGGCTTTAATGGTTCAAAATAACTATGTTGGTTCAAAAAATGTTGCAGATCAGAATCAAGAACAACAAGATAACATGGAATTTGCTTTGCCGAACTGGCAGAGCTCTGAATTCTATGGCGTGAATGGAAAAAGTCAAAAAATTCTCCTATTCCGGCTAATACCAGGTCAAAAAGAGAGCTATGGATCTAGGACAGCAAGCTGGAAGTTCACAACAACAGCCTATAATCAGTAAGTAGCCTATTTTATCAGACGTTAACGTTACAACGCAGCCTAAAATGAAAATTTTGCAAAGAGGGCAAGAGATACCCAGCAAGGAGAAATCAAGAATGCATTCTCAACCTTTGCAGAGGCAAAACGATGTTGCTATCACAAAAAACTAGCAGAAGGTAAACTCTTCATCGTTTAATATTGTTGAGCATCTCAAGAAAACCACTATTAGCATGTTGATATTAGATGCTTTACACCTTCCAGGGCAAAAAGGTTTACTGCAGAGTGCTTTGGCTGAGTTGTCTATTTCTGACAACGCTAATCAAGGAGTTGCGAAGGTCGTGTTGGCTAATGATTTGGAGGATAGAAATGAGCATAAAGTGAAAGAGGTAAAGCCCCCTCCGTTCTATTTAGGTTTGATCATTGGTGATAAAATTGTTCACAACTGTATGGTTGATTCTGGTGCCAGTAGTTCAGTCATGCCTAAGATTTTAGCAGATAAGTTAGGTCTGGTCTACGAGCCTAATCCTCAGAAAGGCGTAGTGAAATTAGATGGGTCTGTTGTTAAAACAGTTGGTATTATTAAAAATTTGGCTCTTACCTTGCACGCATCCCCAAGTTTTGTTATTCATCAGGATATACATGTCATTGACTTACCTCTGCACTTTGCCATTTGTCTTTCGAGGGATTTTACAGCCAAGTTGGGTGGGTTTTTGTCTTCTGATTGGTCTCATTTGCTTTTTAGAACTAGGTATGGTATGAAAGTGACCATAAAGTCTGAACCTCTCACCAAAGACCATATCAAACCATACTCACCAAATCCTATAAATGCTAACCTCTACACCACCTCTGCACTAGAGGAGCAAACCATGACCTCAAACTGTAGCACCCATGTAGACAATATCAATCTAGATGAATGGGCAGCCGAAGATCACAAGCTCGATCCGTTCCAGCACACAGATGAGATAGGATTAGGAGTCTATATGATTCAAGAGCCTGATTGTGATATGCCTAATCTTTGTAAAGAGGAAGAACCATCTGTAGAAACAGGGAATGAGCTTTGGAAGCTTTACTTTGATGGTTCAAGGAGCAGTGTTGGTGTCGGGGGTGGAGCTATGTTGATATCACCAGAAGGTGATAAATACTTTTCAGCTTGCAGATTTTCTTTCAGTTGTTCTAATAATACAGCTGAGTATGAAGCGTTGGTGTATGGCCTTGAATTTCCCGCAAACAAGGTATTAGATGCTTGCAAGTTTATGGTGATTCAGAATTGATTGTAAATCAGGTCAGAAATTTAAATGCTGCCAAGAATGATTTGCTTATGAAATACAAGCATCGTGTATGGGATTTAATGGAGGATTTTAATGCTGTTAATATCATGTCAATTCCTCGTAATCAAAATAATCACGCTAATAGGCTCACTGCCATAGGAGCCCAGTTTGATATTCCCAAGGAGATTCATAAGGTAGAAGCACATCAATACTTGAAAATAGTGGTCAGACCTTCTGTACCTAACAATAATGTGAGTTGGTAGGTTTTTGACAATGATGAGAAAATCGTAAATTTCCTGATTACTGAAGCTGAGTTTGTAGAAGGAAACCAGCAAAAATGGCAGTAGCAATATGATGACCAGATTGTGCAATTAAAGACCAACAAGTTGCCAAAAGGATTGGTGACCTTGGAATCTGTGTTTAACTCAGATGACCAAGTGTGTAAGGACAAATGCAACTTGACTGTTAAAGAGGAACATTATGCAGCCATTGAAATCTTCAAAGGAAAACTTCTCAAGCTGGGAAAGGTATGTAGTCAAGACGAATAGCAAGCATTTATTCTGTTATTTCATAAATTTAGTGATGTTTTTGCTTGGGAGTACAAGGATTCGAGAGGTTTTAATCCAGAACTAGCCCATCATACCATTGAGCTTGAACCCGATGCAAAACCAGTAAGGCAGAAATAGAGACTGCTTAATCCCAAATTAGAGCACCTTATGAAGGCTGAATTGAATAAGCTAGTTGAGAGTGGTATTATTTTTCCTATCAAACACACCTCTTGGGTGTCAAATTTAGTACCAGTAAGGAAGAAAAGTGGGGAAATCAAACTATGCGTCGATTTCTGAGATTTAAATAAAGCATCATTGAAAGACCATTACCCACTCCCTTCCATGGAACAAATTTTACAAGCAGTTTCTGGTTCTGACAGATTTTCTTTGCTAGATGGTTACTCAGGTTACAACCAGATTCTGGTGAAGCAGGAAGATCAGTTCAAAACAGCATTTACAACTAAGTGGGGCACGATGGCCTCCAAGAAGATGTCTTTCAACTTATCCAATGTTGGAGCAACTTTTCAGTGTGCGATGGATATGGCATTTCATGGCCTGATGAACAAGTTCGTTTTGGTCTACTTAAATGATATTACCATTTTTTCCAAAAATGCTAACAAACACCTTGATAATTTGGAGCATATTTTTCAGAGATGCAGAGAGTTCAGAGTGTCTCTCAATCCGAAGAAGTGTATATTTTCGATGCACAAAGGAAAATTTCTTGGACACATTGTTTCAAAGCAAGGTATTTCTATTGATCCTAATAGAGTTTCCACAATTCTGGAATTACCATTACCAGCTCATAAGAAAGGCTTGCAAATCTTTCTTGGAAGAATAAATTTCGTAAGGAGGTTCATACCGAATATTACAGATTTGTTGTAGCCTCTTACTTCTATGCTTAAAAATAATCCGCCATTCAGTTGGACCAAGGAAGGTCAGAGGAGCTTTAAGCAGATTAAGGAAGCCCTCGCAGCCGCTTCTACTCTCATTAATCCAAACTTTGACAAAGACTTTATTTTGTATGTTTTTGGAGGAGTAGATACAGTTTCAGCTATGTTATGCCAACAAAACGATGAAGGCTTAGAGCAGCCTGTTGCATTTTTCAGTCAGGTGTTACACGATTATGAGGTAAAATATTCTTTTGTTGAGAAGCATGTTTTTGCTGTTGTGAGGAGTTTAAAGAAATTTAGGCATATGTTGTCCAACAGCAAGATTCATTTGTTGGTAGCTCATTCAACTGTTAAGGATTTTTTGCTTAACAAAGATATTAACGATAAGCATGATGGTTGGATTACCAAAGTAATGGAATTTGACGTTGATATAAAAGTAACCAAGCTCGTTAGGGGAAAAGGTGTGTGTGAACAGATTGCTGGAAATGAGGATAGCCACTTAAAACAAGCTGTAAATACAGAATAGTGCTAAATAACAATGTTGCAGGTGTTGTTCCAGCGTCTCCTGCTACGTGGTTGCAGCAAATGATGCATTATTTGCAAATTGGTGAGTGCCCCGAAGGATTAGACAGAGAAAAATGAAGGTATTACTGATTACAAGCCATTCCTTATGCAATCATTGATGGAATTCTTTATAGGAGAGATTTTCAAGGTATCTTATTACGTTGTATTCAGCCTGATCAAATTGACAAGCTTTTAGCAGAGTTTCATGATGGACCTTTAGGAGGTCACTTTGCTGCAAGAACAACTTTGAAAATTATGCAAGCTGGTTATTACTGGCCAGATTTGTTTAAAGACGCTATTGCTTGGGTAAGAAAATGTGAGAAATGTGCTTTATTTTCTAGTAAACAGAGGCTTGCACCGTTGCCCCTGCATTCGATTCAGGTAGAACAACCATTTGCTAAGTGGGGCTTAGATTTTATTGGTCCTATCAATCTTCCTTCAAGCGCGGGTCATAAGTGGATTCTTACTGCCATAGATTATTTTACAAAATGGACCGAAGCTGTTGCTTTAAAGGAAGCAAACAAGACTTCAGTGCTTAACTTCTATCAAGATCTCATATCAAGATTTGGTGTTCCAAACTCAATCATTTCTGACAATGGTTTGGCTTTTATTGGTTTGAGAATTTCTGATTGGTTAGTTAAAAATAATATTTACTTGAACATGTCTTCCAATTATTATCCACAGGGTAATGGTCAGGCGAAATCTACAAATAAGAATCTGATTTGGATAATCAAGAAGACTGTCGAAGATAATCAACCCCTTGAAAAGTTGAAGTTAGCCCTTTGGGTTGACAGAATAACCCCTAAAAGGGCCACTGGTTGTTCACCTTTTGTTTTAACTTATGGTAAAGAATCTAAGTTACCTATTTCAATTGAGTTACCAACTTTAAGTTATGTTAAGGAACTAGAATTGCTGAATGAACAGCCTCTTGAGGTGAGATTTGCATAGCTGGTAGAGCTGGAGGAAACTAGGAGAGAAGCTCTAAGGCAGCTGGAGATACATCAAGCTCAGATGAAGAATTCTTTTGATAAGAGGGTGAGACCACATGAGTTCATTGTTGGAGATCTAGTTTTCAAGTGGAATGAATTTAAAATTAGACCTGGACGACATTCCAAGTTTGATGCAATGTGGGACGGGCCTTATGTGATCACAAAATGCAAGGAACACAATGCATTCCAACTTTCCAAGTTGACTGGCGAGGTGTGGTCTATCCCAGTTAATGGGATCCACCTCAAGCATTGCCTCTGAGATAGGTTTTATCTTGTAGTTAAGTAGATTAGTTTGCAAATAAGTGTGCTTCGCACATTTACTTTCAATAGTTTTGATTTCCCTAAGCGTTGTTGCACATGTTTTGTTGGCCATCAGGGCCTGTTAGTTTACTTTATGTTTCTGTTTTGTTTCCTTTGCTACTATTTGGAGAATTGTTGTTCAAGTTTCTGAGTTTCAAGAAGGGGCAGATTTGACTCCATGCCCAATGGTGTGTTTTAAGGCAACTGACCTATGCTTAGCAGGCAAGCATTTAGCGAAAATTGCCAAAATGTTACCAATTTTTTGCCACAGTTTGATTGGTGGAGCTGGCTGAACATTGTTATATCTTAAGGTGAAATTATAGATTATGTTTAAGTGTTGTTTGCATCATGTTCATTGTTTGTCAAGTGACAGTTGTGCATTTAAAATGAGAAAATAGAATTTCAGAAGTGCTATTCAAATGTTCCAGAATTAAATGAAGTATAGAATTGTGCATATAAACAACAGAGAATTCTAAATTCTTTCATTTCTTTCATGAAATGATTCATATTTACATAGCTTCATTTGATTGCAAGAATCTAAATGATATTACAACATTGCATGGAAATACATTTTCTTTTCAAATGAAAGGAAAAAGATGAAATCAAATATCCACACAAGTCGTGGATGTGACTGTCACAGTGCATAACTAATAGCACACTACACTATGGAAGATGCAAAAGATGAAATCACATAAGTAACGACATAATCATCATTGCCTGATTGGCTGATGGTCGACGCTGAAATGTTGCACCTTTGTCTTCGCGAGCTCCGTTGACCTGTAAGAGAAAAGAGGGGGATGTCAGAGGCTAAGATTATGAAGATACCTATATGAATCACCAACAATAGTGCAGCCTACTAACAATCATAGACTGAAATAATCAAGAAGAGTACAGAAGAAATGAGTTGAAGGAGAAACATCAATATGATCATTATATCTTGTTTTTATGCTAGCATTGTTTGTTTCCTTGTGCAGGTATAGGGAAAATCACGATGTTGTTTATTATTCGAAGACCAAGCATGTGGAGAAAAATGGACTCCCACAAGGGTAGAGCTCGGCATGCTGCCCTTATTCAATTCAAGTGGGCTGATAAGAAATTGTATCATCATATTCATCAAAGGGAGTGATATACAACTGAAAGAGTAAAGCATAGTTATTGTTAAATTTTAGTGATCAGATTAACATGCATAGAAATTAATTCAAAATTAGACACCATAACACAGCAGATACCCTGGGAAAACCCTCCACTTGAGGGAGAAAAACCCAAAAACAAAGATCTCTCTTCTCTATATAAATAATGGCAATAATTCAATTTACAATGAGGCCAATCACAAGGCCAATATTCAGCACCTATACTAGATGCAATGACAGATAATGATCTGCACTTCCTTGATATATAAATATGTCCTTGAAGAAAATTCGTAATCTGCTCTTGATGAAATTTGCACTTGAATGAAGGAATAAATCGAACTTGCTTGATTATGAATGGAATGAAATGAGCTTGTATATATACATGATGGTGAAGAGATCGCACCTCTTCAAGTGCAAGGTCAGCCTTCATAAAATGTAATTACAAATAATATAGATCACTATCAAGAGAGGTCGGCCTCTATAGAAATTTGTGCCTCTTAAATAAATATTAATTACAATAAATAATTACAAAGGAGGTCAGCCATCTTATAGATATGTTGCCATTAATAATAACAAATAAATAAGGAAGTATGAATCCTGAAGCTGCAATAACATCAACAGTTATCTATCAAGTTATTAAACCAACTGTGCATTCATAACAATCAGGTTAATGCTTTCTAAAAGCTACAGGTGAACAGTGAGTTTAACCTGCTCAATCATCTAACTGAGTACATTTATATCAAACATTTTTGTATGGTTCACGTTCTTTTGTTGCAGTGTTATTTTTTCATCATGATTATTTGTCATGCAAGGTTCGGTTCATCAGCGTTCTTTTTCACAACTAAGGATAGTGAACAGGCATACATTATGCCTTAATGAAGAGTTTTTTTTCAATTTTCATCTTAGGAGAGAGTAATTTCATGGAACAGTTTATTAACTGGAGCATAAAAATGCATGAAGAGTGTCAGGTTGGAGCCCAAGAGTATGAAAGACAAACAATGCACTTAAATAATAAATGAACAATCAGTTCCAGTTTGACTGATAATACAAACGCAACATTAAGAATTACAAGGTGAGAAATGATTGTTCCAGAAGTTGTTTCTGAACTGTTAATCATGCACTAAAAAAAAATCAAGTAAATGAATTCCGTAAACAATCAAATGTTCCAATTAAAATCTCTGCATAAGTCCAAGAACAGAATCAAGAAGTCAATCATCCTGAGTTTCTTCAAGGAAGAATCAATAAGGAGGCAGCATCAAAGTGGCTTGAAGAATATAGATGCTACTGTTTTCATTATTAAATGTGTAGTACAAGGATAGAAAGCAAGAGTTTGTTGTAAGATCAAACATGCGAACTTTCATCGAACATAGTGTGCAGGTGGGCTAGATACAATTTTTTGACGAACAGTGGAATTAAGTAATCCAAGATTCCACTTTTTTTTTTAAAGTCTTGTTTCTGCATTTGTCATGTTTTTCAAAGGGAGATACAGCTGGTAAAGGTCATTTCAGAATAATAAAATGTATAACGATGCACAAGGAAGTGACAAAAGTGCTTCTGAAAGTTCTAGTTTAGCTGAAAGAGAGGACACAGTCCATACAGCTGCAAAATTTTAACTAAATCTTTGCATAGAGTAAAGCAGAGTATACATTGAATATGTGATCTACAAATTCAACCAAGAGGGTTATGTGTGCAAGAAGTAAAAATAGTTATATCAGCTAGCCAAGAGCATGAAGGTTTCAGAAAATTCATGTGGGTTTGTTATGTTCAAACTTCTTTATATTAAAGATCGAACAGACTGTGAGCTCCTCGTTGAACAACTTCTAATCCTAGTATATGACATCCTTGATAGTGAGATGGTGTGGGCTATTGTAGGTCCCAAATCACCTTGGAACCATGACATTTATGTCTACCTCCATGACAATATCCTACCATCCGACCTCACCCACAATCAACGTAAATCATTTATCCAACAAACTTCTCGCTATGCCATTATAGGAGATACACTTTATCTAAGAGGGTATAATGGCACTCTACTTAGGTGTCTAAATGAATCAAAATCCCACACTGTGTTAAACGAGGTACATTGTGGTGTTTGTGGGTCCCATTCCAATGGCATGGCCTTAGCAAAGAGGATTCTCAAAGTTGGTTATTATTAGCCTACTATGGAGCATGACTCATGTGAGTTCGTGAAGAAATGTCTACCTTGTCAGCAACATGCAGATTTAATCCATGCTCCCGCACAAGACTTGCATCCCATCATAGCACCATAGCCTTTTTCTCAATGGGGTTTTGGCTTGATCGACAAGATTTACCCTCCATCCTCTAACTTCCTTACTTTCATCATCACAACCACTAAATACTTTACCAAGTGGGTGGAAGCAATTCCACTCTCCCAAACCACGAGTATTCAGATATCCAAATTTTTCCTCTTCCATATTCTCTGTAGATATGGAATCCCTTCCACCATCATCACCGACAATGGAAAGCCCTTCAAAAATTAGTTTATGAAATACCTTTTTAAGACATACCATATCTTACATCGTTGGCCCACCCCCTATTACCCATAAGGAAATGGTCAAGCGAAGGAAACCAACAAGACCCTCATCAAGATCCTTAAAAAGGTGGTCAATAATATTGGTCAAGATTGGCACCTTCATCTCCATCCTGCCCTTTGGGCATACTGTACATCCATCTGCACTCCCACAGACGCCACTCCATACTCTATTGTATATGGTTCTAACACAATCTTGCTGATCGAAGTTGAGATCCCATCACTCTGAATTTCTTTCAAGAATCTCATTAGTGATGAAGATACTCAGGTTGCATGCTTAAGTCATCTTGAACTCCTAGATGAAAAGTGCATCAAGGCCTATAATCACCTTCAAGCATACCAACATCATCTTAGGAAGAGCTACAACAAGTAGGTTCATCCTCGTCAATTCAATGTTGGAAATTTGGTCTTGAAAGAGAATCATCACACCCAACAAGACAAAGAAAAGATAGGAAATTTCAAGCCAAATTAGTTGGGTCCCTATGTTGTCACAACAAAATATGGTTCTGGGGCATATAGGCTTCGAACACCTAAAGGAGAGCCCTTGGAGGAGCCTATCAACATCATGCATCTTAAGAGATTTTATACCTGAGTCAGCTAGGTTATCCTACCTAGAAAATCCAAAAAAAACAAATAAAAAAAGTCAAAAAATCCAAAAATAGTAAATAGAAATAATCCATCCTATGGTGAAAACCACCCTTGGTGGCGCCTTGGATAAGTACGTTTGGTGATAACCTAGAAGCAGGGACCATTCATAGAGAGATTAATCATTATCTACCTTGTGTCCTAGTTACTTTATGCTTTCGTCCATCCTATCCTCACATCCTATTGATCTCATCCTTCCATCGGCATCCTATCATTGGTCGCTTGGTATATTTTGGTTGAGCATTGGATGATCCAAATTGGCTATCTGAAATCCTGAGCTTTTATTTTAAATCTAAGCTTTTGGTTACTCGTGTGTTAGTGTTTCATGTTGTTCTTGTGTCTTCATCTAGGATCCTTCATGTCAATCATCATTAGGTATCATCTCATGTTTTGTTCATTTTTCCAAACTGTGTTGCTCCTGTGCTTTCATGTAGGCAAGGCTAATCATTTGATCAGCCCCTAGGGCATTTTGTCTATTCATTCTTCATCATCCATCAAGGTCTCCATTGTCCTCTTTCTACTTTTATCCATGGTCACTCGTCTATCTTTTATTGAACTAGGAGGGCTCTGTACTTTCACATAGGCAAGGCTAATCTCTAATCAACCCTCGAGCCCCTAGGTCTTTAGGGTGTTTCTTGTGGTCATGTTGTGTCAAGTATGTCCCTACCTAGTTGGTTCCTAACAAAAAAAATCTTTTAACATCTTGAGATTTAATTAGTTTTGAATATCTTGAGTAATGTCGATCACCTAATCTATCCTCCATCTTTGGTCTTAATAGGATGCATCCTTCCTAATCAGACTGCATCAATCCCATCCACCCTTTTAATCCTATGTCAAAGGAAATTTGAAATTTATTGTGATCTTCTGATGCTTTTGTATTTTTTTTATCATTTGAGCTTCCTATTATACCTTGTGAGGGTTTCCATGATTCATCATATCATGGTGCACTTTGACTGGTAAACATAGAGGCATATCTTGATCTTTTTTCCTATTCTTATCTTCTTGGCTGTCCCACGTAGTACCCACCAAGATCCTTGTGGTCTTTTGTTATGCTGGGGCATCTTGTGTGCTTGTGGTTATCCCAATATTTGGCCCAACCAAATCCCTTGTGGCTTTGGGGTGTTGGGATAGCCTCCTTGTTTGATGTGTTTGTTTTATGCATGGGACACTAGTTTTCCTTGGTTCCTCATACCTTAGCATATCGTGTCTTATGCTATAGAAAAAATTAGTGCTCCTAAAATGGAAAAATGGCATTAGGATTCTCATTTCATTTATCCTCCCACTACATTGCATTCATCCCCATCCATCCTTTCCCTAGCCTAGGGTTAGTGATTTCAGTAGTGAAAATTCTCATCACAAATCATTAGTGTAGAGAAGGGAGATTTGCTACTCCTGATTTCTCTTTATTCAGAGAACCTCACGGGGTGAACTGCCCTAAACTACCTCAAGGAACAACATGAAATTTCTAGAATCCAAAAGAGTAGGTCACAAAGATTCTCTTGACAAATTGACAAGCTCTCAGCCAAAGGACAACAACGCATAATACAGATGATAGTGTGGCGTGTAGGCGTCTCATACAAACCAGAAAGAAGATTTTTCACAAAAAATAGAAAAGTAACTATTTATAGTCTAATTAGTAAGAAATCTTGGAATGTGAGAAAGCAACAGAATATAACATAACTAAAATAAAGTGAAGTAGAAATGATAAAGACAAGGAAAATAAAGGAAATACTCACATCCACACCAGTGGTGAAACCTCCAGCACGTGAATGTCTTTAAAACCTGCATGCATAATATCTAGAGTGTTGGTGTTGCATAGGGGCATTCCTCAGTCAAAACCCTATTTTGGTGTTCCCACCTCCACGGACAGCCAGATAGATAGAGAGAAATGAACTTAAATGGGTAAAGTGTGTGGTATAAGAAAAACCCACTTCAGGTGTAGAACCCGCACCACCAAGTATGAGTAATAAAATCAATCCCCGCTCGAGGAGGAGAACCCATATCACAAAGTAGAGATGCAATAGATAAGGGATATGGAATCCCAAGATCCTTGCAAGCACAAATTAAAGGAGATAGAGCTGCAAAGAGAGTTGCTAAGAGAGCTTGAGAGTACTTGAAGTTGTTGTAACAAGTATTATAGAGCTATGCAAGTGATACAGCAAAGGCAATAGAGGAGGGAAAATTAGGAGCCAAAGCTAGAGAGAAGCTAGAAGCATAAGAGAGTTTCAAATGAAGTGAAAAGATAGAATTTAAGGAATGAAAAGAAGCTTCCCAGGTGGTTACAAGGCATCTCGAGTCGTTACCATTGACCAACGGAGCTGACCAATGGCAAGCATGCATGAAAATGGTCATTTGAATTTTGAAACATCACAGGATGCTAGCGTAGCATGTGGACGTCTGTGTGGCGCGCTAGTGTCTAAACACGTCACACTACAAAATGACACAAATAGGAAATGTACAAAGTTCAATACAAAGCTGACATGCAAAGGGAAGCTCTTGAAAGGGGTGTTGAGTATCCTGAGAAGGAAAAAGGATAATGCAGGGGATAAAATGAGTCTACACAAATGCTAGGGGAGTGGACACTAAAGTAGATGCAAGAATGTATGTGAAATTTCAAGGGGTATAATTTTATGACTATACAATTAGTATCATACCCATAGCATATAAACTCATAAATAATTTATCACATCCTACATCACAAAGTGTTATACATAAGGCATTTAGTTCATATCATCCACATAAACATAAGTTTAAATCATCATAATCACATGCATTCATCATGGTCACAATCCTCATACACATACATAATAAAAATCCATGTCATCACATAATAATCATATAGTGTCGACAATGTCCATCGCATATCATATAAATACCAAAATATATAATGTCCATCATATATCCATCATAGTCCATAATAAATGATCATAAAATTCCATAACAAGTCCATAACAACATAATAACAAGTCTTTCATCAAGTCCATTGGAATCCATCAAATAACATACATGTATAGAGCTCTGATCAAATAAAGAGACTACATCTCCTCAAAGAATAAATTATAAAGAATGAACGAATCAATGAATGAAATAATCTCTAGAATCCATGCTATAGAATCTATAGCCTCTATCTCTATCCACTGCACATACACTCTGCACCTGTCAAAAACCTATACCCTGTCTCCTCCTCTCTCCTATCTACCCTGAGTTGCCTGCATCTGACCTCTGCGGGGATTCTAGTATGAAAACTTTGCCTCATGGGGGGGTCTCAAGGAAACTATTGTATCCCCGTGTATGTGTCATCCCTAAGTGGGATGGTTCTAGCATCTGTGGGACTGCTCTAACATATGGCAAGACCCTTCATGTTGGATCTGGGACAACTTGATGATAAGCAAGCATATAATTAGCAACTTTTTTCCTGGCATCGGCCACCTCCACTGCCTGTCCTCTCGCCAAATCTCGCTCTATCATGTATCGATCTTACAGCTCAGTGATATGCCTCCTCTCCTACTCCCAAGCATCTTGGGCTAGCCTCATCTGGTCCACCTATGCCTAGAGCTGTGAAATCTCATGTATTGTTGTGTCTCGTTCACCCTTAGGGCCTCTACCTCTACTACCTCTACCCTCTCCAGTAGTCCCCCTGCATCCCCCATCGTCACCTCAACACACTTTGGTCTATCTCAGAGCTCATCTCTCTCCCTCCTCATCTCCTCCAATCCCCTCTCTAGCTTTGACACCTATCTCCTTAGGTCATCCCTCTCTATATGGACCTCTTGTACCCTCAATGATGCCTCATTTGCCAGGGCCCCGTAATCCCTATCTCCATTATTTTTAGTAGCCTGTAATCTATCTACCTCCCTCTATAGCATGTCCCTATCTAATTTGAACTCCCAGAGTCAATGCTCGGCTATGCTTAGCCTGGCCAGGGCTCCTTTTAGCAACACTGCAAGATCCTCAAGTGGAGGTGGCACGTAGGGCACCATCATTAGTGGATGCACCTCTAGGGAATCCTCCTCCATGCACATGGCCTTCTCCTCCCCCCTTCCTATGGCATCTCCACATCCCCATCACTTCCCCTCCTTTGTCGGCCCCATCTCCTCCTCCTCCTCTGTAGCCTGGCTAGCCTCCTCCCATCGTTGAATCCATATCCTAGTGCCCCCACAATCAACTATACTATAGTGATCCACCCTGGTCTCCCCTCCAACCACCATGTCGAGTATCATATAGTGGTACCTGGATCTGTTGGCCCTCCCCTCTAGGGGTACTATGTTAGTGGGACTGTATCCCACATCTATTGTGCATACTCTACAGTGATCAGCTCTCCCCACTGTTGGCTCCCTAGTGATCCACTAGAACCTCTGTGGTCCTGCAAGAATATCCTGTTGTATCCTAAACTATCTCATGACCATCTGGTTTGTCCAGCTCTACAATGTATGGATCCCATCCAATCAGATAAAAAACCTAGAAGAAATAGCCCTTTTGTCTCCTATCATCATCCCTCCATCCCTGAAATTATTGTGCCATGGGTCTCCATATGATGTACTCTAGCCTCATCCCATCCAGTCTCCACCGCCATCCCTCCAAATCACCCACTTCTTGATAATGAAGCCTAAAACCATACTCTGTCCCCCACCATTATGCTACAAGCAACATCTCATCTCTCACTCCAGCAAGCAAAATATCTAGCCTGGCCACACTAATATGCTCCCAATCCCACACCTGAAGTTGTGTCACATGGGTGATGTTCAATGCTCGGCTGTAATAGACGATGTGCATATCCTAGTCTAGTTGTGCTAGTATGCATGCTCCCCACGCAAACTCCCCCTCTCACCTCTCCAAAATGTTTCTAACAACCTCTATCACCTTGAGGCTATAGAAGTGTCCACTCCTATCTGGCAGTAAAATCTTGTTGATCAGGTAGCAGAGGTATAATGGTAGGCATTGTACATGCAATCGCAAGCAAGCATCAATATCTAGCTCCCTCCCCTGGATAGGAAACTCCACTGGTCCAAACACAAACTATAAGCTCTCTTCCACCGATCGGCTATGGGTCCATCTGATCAAGAGCCCTCGAGTGGGAAATTGGAAAATCCTCCAGACATCCTCTAACATCACCGTCATCTCCCCTGTTGGGAGATGGAAGGTAGAAATATATGAACTCCATCTCTCCATCAATGTTGTCAATAGTCCTTGGTGTGCTTGGATGTTGGGATACCCCAACATGTGTAGCAATCTTATCTATGTAAGTGATCCATGATCATGGGCATTCATCGCCCTACGTCTCACCTCCAACACTACTAAATGTCTCTCATGCGTCCACAGTGAGTCAAAGTTTTGCATCCATGCAAAACAATGTGTCAACTTTTCTAACATTTCATCCCTCTTTCTTGTTATTTTCATCCCTAATCCAGTCTAGCAAATTCACCTCTGTGCAAGGAAATTTTTCCCTTTTTCCCTTCCCAGTGTGTTCTCCTATCCAACTAATGTGCTCACCTCTTTTTTGTCCTTTCGTGAATTCACCTATTTTCCTGTCGAATCCACCCATTTCTTATCCAGGCACGAATCCACTCGTCTTGTCCTCAATGGAAAATTTGCATTCTCCCTTTTTCCCCGAGGGGCGATTTTGCATCTGCACCTGTGTCTTTTCCTCCCTGAGTAGTGAATTCACATTTTCCCTTTTTCAAGAAAGGCATATTAGCATCCACCTATTTTTCCTTTTGTAAAAATCGCGTTCACCTTTTCCCAATTTTAGCAAATTTCATTCACCTATCCTGATGCACTTATGCCCCTATGTTGTGCAATCCCACCCTTCTCAGGGAGAGGTGATTTTGCAATCACCCATCCCCTAGTGTGCTCGCCCCTGCGTAGCATTTGTTCACCCTTTTCCTCGCCAACCCTCTTGGATAGGCGAATTTTCCTTCTCAATGGGTGAATCCACCCATCTGTGGTGAATCTGTGCCCTAAATCTACTCAATCCCAAATTTAAAATGTCAATAAAAATTCAAATCAAAATCACAAAGTAGGATAAGAGTCCTACTTGGTGCAATACCGCTTGATAGTAGTAAAATTAGCGTACCTCCTCACCTCAGTGGATGAGCTCATTGTCCACGAATGCTTTGTCACTGCTCCCCTCAGCCATCCTCGTCACTCACTTTCTCTCTCTCTTATCTAGTCAGTTGCCAAGTATGCAAAAGGTGAATAGTAATTTTTTGAGTTTACTATTTATAATTTTCACTTTTTGCACCTAATTAGTCTTTTAATTTTTGGGTAATTTTTACCCTTTAATTAACCTTTTATTAATTCATTCCCCCTTTTTCTTCTGCAGGCTACCATTCACACCTCGTTTCCTTCCCCATCTACCCTCTTGAGGGGGCATACACTACCATTTTCCTCCATTCTTCCATCCTATTCACTTCCCTGTGACACTGGGGCATCGTCTAACATTCCCTTCTTCTATCAAGTCATCTGTATTTTATTTTTCTTCGAAACACTATTATTTTAAATGTATTTTAAAGAGGGACAAAATGTAGACACCTAAATTTGACCACTCCCATATGGTCAAATTCACCCCTTGTATTCCTCTATCCTGCATCCCTCATCCACATTAATTAAATAATTTATTATTTGATTAATATTCCCCTATAGCCTAATGTCCCTAAGGTATTTAATAAATCAATTAAATACCTTACCCCCTTTCATCTCTAAATTAAATAAACATCCCAATTTATTTAATTTAGTCACTTTAGCCTTTTATGAATTAAATCAATTTTTAATTCTTCTCTCTCCTCATGTCACATCCTCCATAATTCTTTCTAATTTAGATTAATTTAATTAATTTGTGATTAGGTTGTGCAAACCCCTAATCATCATTAGAGTCACATCCTCCATAATCCCCCACTTGCCTCTAATCTATCATTAATTCATCTAATCATGCATTTGCACATCCTTAATCACCTGCTTAGGCCAACCTAATCCCCATGCCATTTATGGAATATATCCTTAGTCAACATTGATTAAATGCTTTCTCTATTTGGAGAAGGCAACCCCTTCTCTATGTGAATTTTTAATTCACATTTATTTCCTCAATGCATTTTTAGGAATTTAAAATTCTTTCTCCCATCCCCATGAGGAGTTTTGAGGAATTTTTAATTCCTCACATGTCCTCTCACCCACATGTGGAGAAGGACCTCCTTTATGAGGAGATCTTGTCCAAATCCCAAGGTACTATGTAGTACCTCCATGTCATATCCACATCATCTCCTCTTTGCCATCTCATCTTTCGCATGTCAAGATGTGAGGGTGTGTGAATTCTCAACTCACCCTAGCCCTTGATCTTTCCCATCTTGGCTTAATCCTGGCCCTCCATTGTTTAGAAGAACTTCCCCTAAAAATGGTGGAATTTCCCTCATTTGAATCATCGACTTTTGCAATCAACTAAACACACTTAGCATCCAAGCATCCTCCATCGTTGCAGCATATTTGAGCTCTCATCTTGCATCTTTCACAATACCCACAATCTCAATTGCATCCATCATCATCTTAGCTACATTTTGCACTAGGTTTCAAGCTATTTTGCCACCAAGGAGCACACATATCAAGCAATCAAAGGGCCAACCAATTTATCAATCTAAACAAGGTAAAAGGTTCTAGTTTCTTGTGTTTTTGTTTAGAATCAACTAGGCCTTATCTTAAGTGTTTTGTTTGTGTTTTCTATCTTGAATTTCCATTATAGTTTTGCATTCCTAGGTTAGAATTCACTTGTACGATAGTAGCCACAAGATTTTCATGTCACTACATGTTGTATAATAGGGTAAAATCAAGGTTAAAGGCATGAATCAACAAAACTCAAACCCTAAAGCCCTAAACCAATAATGAAGCACAATTAAACATAGAAACACAAAATAATGAAGCAATATTACCAATATCTCTATGCCAAGGTTGATTCACGTCCATTTTCCTTCTCCATCTTGCTTTATATGCTTGATTTCCCTCAAATTTTGAGTATGCAATAATAAGCCTAGTGATAATGATAGCAAAATATTGAATATTGAATATTGAATAACTAGAGTGTACTTGCATTCATTAGTTAGCCTTGAAATGAAAATGATAGGTCTCTTTTACAAAAATCCAAATTTGAATAAAGGGCCAGTACTAAAATCCAATAAGATATGACAATCAATGGCCAAGATTGAAAGATGTAGTATGAAATATGGTTAGGGTTGAATTAGGGCAAAGATAGGACTAGGTTAAGGATGGATGGTTGAGATTAAATTACAAAATAATTCAATCAAGGGTGGAAATTAAATTAGGTGTGAAGAGATAAGAATCACACAAATAAAGGGGTTGGCATAGAAAAAGAGGTTGTTGGAGGAAATTAAATAATTATAAAATTATTTAATTTGGTAGGGAAAGTGAATAATTAAATAATGAAAACATTATTTAATTATAGAAGAAGAGAGGAAGTTGGCATTCTAATTAAATAATGATTTAGTTCAAAAAGTGGAAGAAAAGAACAAATTAGTAAATAATTAAATAAATGTAATTTATTTAATTAATCCAAAGAGGAAATAAAAGAAAAGAGATCAATTAATTAAATAATTAGAATT